>JAGFPH010003996.1:11620-46122 GCA_018207615.1 Philaenus spumarius | reverse complement strand
CCAACCGCCTTAAAATTTCGAATTTCTTTTAACCCTTTCTTAGCTAGGGTTTAAATTAGCTGGGGGTCGTAGAAAAAAATATTTGAATCACTTTGTAACATCCACGTTAATTTTGGATGTAACAAACTGGTTCAAATAGAGTTTGTAATTTTAAATGTATAGGCCTAATTAGTATAAGATATATATTGTTTAGTATTTAAATATACAATATACAGTATACCTGTATATCAAAATAAAGCTAAGAATGTAATATTTTAATGGCATTTAGTTTAATTCAGATGGTTTGTTTAGTTTTCAATAAAATATGTTTAAACTCGTGTATGTTTATGGTTATGCATGGTGTCAAATAATTTGTTTGTTATTATTATTATTGATAGCGAAAATATGTTTTGAAAAGTTTTAAAAACTTCATAGTTATGATATATTTTATTTATATAAACAATATTTTAAGCAGCATATCTCTAAGTAGGCCTATATAGATATTTAATAACCAATGTTTGAGTTGAATTATAATTCTGTAAGCATTTTTCATTTGTGTTTGTTTATAGTTTTTCAATCTAACCTTAAAAAGCTGTTGGATTTGAAGAGTGTTAAAGTGATTATAAATTTGCTAAGTAATGTTGCTATGGTAATACATGTAAACAAAGATTAGCTTTTTATACGAACAGCTGTTTTTGTGAGCTATGGTTTTGAGTTCATACAGTAAATGCTGTTCAGTTTCTTCCAAATTTTAAACTTTTTCGGGAAACTTTTCAAACTTTTCTTTACGTATAAACGTTCTATGAACTACTACAAACATTTTAAGACCAAAAATAGCCAAATCGGTCCAGCCGTTCTCGAGTTTTAGCGAGACTAACGAACAGCAATTCATTTTTATATATATAGATATATTACTACTATACAAATTATCGTTTAGTGAATTAACAAAGTTTACAATATATTAAAAACCCTAAACGGTTCTTATTCGTTATTGTCAGTTTGTAAATTATTGAATGTAAATGGGTGTCATGATTTATTTTAATATAATTATGGTACTTTCGTCCGCCTTGCGACTTAATGTAACTTAATAAAGTTACGCGTTTCGGAAACTATGTTCCATCTTCAGAATATTCACCCGTGAGAGTTCGTCAATCATTAAGATACTAAAACACACACACATACAAATTACAAACATGAACAAAAACTACACCGTGGGTGTACACCAACGGTTCTCGGACTACCGATACGAGATGGCTTGTCTAGTGTTGTCCAATGCCTTATCCCTTAAAGTCATCGCAGTGTCGTACAATAAGTTGGAACGAAAATTAAGTTTCTCATTTAACAAATCATTTCCGTTTACTTTAAAAGCTGTATAAATTTCGTACCTTCCACAGCGTCCATATATCTGCCCTTACTACAAATGTGTAAAGGATGGAAATTAACGTCAAAACTGTTGAATACATGATTATTTTCTATTGACGTGCATAACTAGACTTTAAGTTTTGCATATTGCTGGTCGGAAGGTGCTCTTTGAATCTAATTTTAAAATTTCTGCCTTTTTGACCTATATATAGACTTCTGCAAGCAATCACTACAAGATATTCTATAAACACCTGTTAAAGTTTCAACAGTTGTAGGTGTCTTTGGACGCAGTAAATTACCTGTATTGTGTTTTGTTTTGAAAGCTAATGTTATGTTCAACTTGTTGAAGATGTTATTTATAATTTCTGGTAAAAGGCTTCCGTATTCCATAGAAAAAAAGTTCTTTTTACATTTTCTTTTTTATGTGTTTTTAGTTTATGTAGCTGCCTATACATTATTTTATCTATGATCGAAACTTTGTAACCATTCGCCATTGCTATGAATTTAATGTTATTTAATTCCTCTTGGAACGCGTCTGTGCCCATTGGAATAGTTATCAATCTGTGGATGAAACTATAATAAGCTGCCCTTTTTTGCGATGTAGGGTCATGAGAGCCTGAGTGTATTGTAATATCTGTTGTAGTGGGTTTTCTGAACACTTCGTATTTAAATGTGTTTTCCAGTTTTTCTATAGTTAGTTCGTTGCCCGTGGTGGTTGGTATTTTCAGTCTTTTTAACGTAATTGTATTCTTTTTAAGTGTTCAGTCAGTAAGTGGTATTTGGCTTTTATATATATAGATATTAAATAATAAATGCGTTATTGTCATAATAATAAAAGATCTGAAATTATGATTTTAGTAACTTTGATCCCCCCAAACCCCTCCTAAAATTTCGAAATTTTTCATACCCTTTCTCAGTGAGCACTTATGGCCCTAGCGGAAGCTACATACCAAATTTCATTCCAATCCGTTCAGTAGTTTTGAAGAAATCGTGATTTAATAACTTTGATCCCCCCAAACCCCCCCCCTAAAATTTCGAATTTTTTAAAAGCCTTTCTTATTAAGCACCTATGGCCCTAGAGGAAGCTACATACCAAATTTCATTTCAATCCGTTCTGTAGTTTTTGAGAAATCGTGATGGGTGAGTGAGTGAGTGAGCGAGTGGTATTTCGCTTTTATTATATAGATTGATGCTGTTTAGGTACGTTTTAAGGTTGTCTATTTGTCGTAAAGAACCATTGAATATGATAAAGGTGTCATCAACGTATCTTTTGTGTAGTACTACTTGATGGTAGAATTTATTTTTATCAGATAACAGATGAGTGTTCTCAAAATTGTTTAAAAGTATATCAGCTAGCAATCCTGAAAGTGGTGAACCCATCGCCAGGCCTTCTTCTTGGATAAAGTAGCTGCCTTTAAAAGAAAAAGAATGTTGTTTATGTACTACTTCTAATAAGTTAATCAATTCACCTATGGCTGTAGACTCCATTACTTTACTTTCTGAGAGGATATCGCCCAATATGGCGACTGTATCTGCGACTGGCACGTTAGTATATAAGTTCACAACGTCAAACGAGGCTATCTTATAACTTGGTAATAATCTTATGTTATCTATTTTGTTAATAAAGTCCGCGCTATTTATTATACTATGGTTATTTTTGATAAGAATGTTATGTACACCCAAGGTGTAGTTTTTGTTCATGTTTGTAATTTATATGTACGTGCTTGTGTTTTAGTATCTTAATGTATTGACGAACTCTCACGGGTGAATATTCTGAAGATGGAACATAGTTTCCGAAACGCGTAACTTTATTAAGTTACATTAAGTCACAAGACGGACGTAAGTACCATAATTATATTATCTATGTGCCTTGGACACTTATACTCAAAGATGACTTTAAATAACTTTAAATTTATTTTAACTTTATACAGGGTGTTTTCAAACTCCCTGGAAATATTTTGTGTATTTGTTCCTTAGGTCAAGACAATCAAAAACCGTCATGTAAATATGGGTCTGAAATTCCAAATTTTCTGTCTGTCCGTCTGTTTGTGTTTTTTACAAATTATTTTATAACTTGAGTAATATTTTAGATAGATTCTTCAAATTTGGCACGACCGCGTACCTTGGTAAGTCAAACAAGTGTATAAAATTTCGTTACGATATCTTAAACAGTTTCAAGATGGCGGCCATTTAAAATCTTTGATGTTAAATTTCACGAATATCGTAATTTTTATAAAATATTTTACCAGTAATAAAAATGTAGAATTTCAAGACGAACAAAATCATACTTTATTTGCTAAAATCGGATAATAAATAACTGAGTAATGAGAAATTTACCTAATTATGAAACAACTGTACAAGGCTAACTGTTGTTTATAGTGCACATTTTATATGATATTTATTTCAATAAATGCACAAAATGTTTACAAGGAGTTTGTATACACCCTGTGTATCAGCGAATTTGATTATGCATTTGAGTTCTACACACATATTGAAGAACGAATCTTTCATCGAGTTGTATAAAATATGATGACACATTGTTATAATTACCATGTAGTTGAGTAAACGCAAAACCAAAACAAAAACCTCCCACCAGACTTGTTTTTATTCAGAAGCTCGTGCTTTTTGACAGTTAATTAATGCAACCAACCTGCCTGCAGAAAAATAGGATTCACAAAGAAATTACAATTCAATAACGTTACGGTTTCATATCGACTGAAATGTTTGTCTGCATATTGTAAGCCAATGAGAGCGACGCATTAATTAATATAGATTTTATAACGAATGTAGCGGTTCCTTTGTTCTCGTGCGAATGGACCATATCTCACTGAAATGATGTCGTGATTTGTTCTGATTATAAAATTAGTTGCACAATAGGAGTTCATTGGTACAGTTAACAATGTGCAAATGTAACAAGTGAAAAACGGCAAAGTGTTTATAATTTGTGATAACTACAGTTTGTTTTTTACTTTCTCCCCCCCCTATACGTAGTATATGGAGAAAATATTGTTTTCGTCCAAATTTTTGATTTTTAGTGGAATTATCTGTTTTGGTGCTCCCTGAACCCACAAAAAATTTTTAGTGGAATTATCTGTGTTGGTGCTCCCTGAACCCAAAAATATTTTAGTGGAATTATTTGTTTCGGTGCTCCCTGAACCAAAAAAAAGTTTTATTTTTTGTGATGTCTGTCCGTGTATCTGTGTGTCTGTAAGGATGTGTACAGAGCTGGAGACCATATACCAACGGTCCGATTTTGATGAAATTTGGTAAGTATGTGTAGTTCTGGAATATCTCCAGACATTTTTTTATTTTTTCAAATTTTAGATTTTTAAGGGGTTTTACCCCCCAAAAATAGCCAAAAAACGAGAATTTTTTTTCAAAAACGGCTCTAACGATTTTGATAAAATTTGGCTTATTTGTAGCCCTCAAAGTACCCTACCATATGCAAAAAAACGCATCTTTCTAAAAATTATCGTTTATGTAATAATAATTAATACAACTGATTTTTGGGGTTTTTGGGCAAAAAGGGGGTTGTTTTTCAAATTTTTCAAAACCCTTTTTCGTGTATCTATACAGGCCTAATTGATATGTTTGGTGTAAATTTGTTCGAAATCGATCGAATAGTTTAAACAATAATAATAATAATATACTATAATAATATAATGGATGTGTGTTACATGCATCTAATATTTTCCATGGTAACAGTTTCCTACTTTTGCAATTCTAAATAACCACCTCCTATTTACTCTTGGGAAGGTGTAAAGTTTCAACTGGGAGAAAGTATGTGGCAGTTATCTGGTACCGTTTATTTTAGATTGGGAATGCATTAGTCTCCCTGTATGACTGCAGGTTTATTCGGTTTACCCACTTAACCCTATCCTCTTTACCCAACATCCTGGTTTCGAACAATTTCGCATTACATCAGACCAGGACTTATTAGTTCATGTAAAACGCAAGGTATGACCTCAGGAAATGCCCCACGAACCAGATCACACGTACTTTTTTTTTAGTCGCTGAGTCCGAAAATCGGTGTCCCGCTGCTCTAAAATCCCACCTTCACCCTTAAAATGTAAAAACTACCCTTTATAGGGTTTTTTTTATAAACCCCTACGTTTATGACACCTCCAAATAATGCTATGGAACGCTGCAATTATAATTCAAATTTAGAAATTTAGTAGGCGTGAAACCGACCATGAAATGCACCGCAAGGGTTCGCCGTAGAGGGTGAAACAACACCTAATTTGACGAACAATTTATTAGAAAATGACGGAAAATAAAATGATTCCTTTACTTTTAGGTGGGAGGTAAAATGAATGGGGTTGTGAGATTATCTTAAGTAGTTTTCAATTAAATGGGGTGCAAACTACCCGCAAATTGCGTTCAAGTTCAGGAAAAGAAAAAAAATGAGTTGAAATAAGATCCTACTTTCTTTTGCGTTATTCCTGATGTGTTGAGCAATAGTAGACATTTGTTTAACCCCCTTAGCGGGTGAAACCACTTCTAAGTGTAGTATAAGAAATCGAAAAGTCCCGGAAAAATTGTATTTTCACTTTTTGATGGGTGTCCAAGTGTAGGAGATCTCAAAATTGATTCGCATAGTTTCAACACCATCGGGGGCTGAGAACCACCCCTAAATTGCCATCAAATACATGAAAAACTGAGAAAATGAGTGCGAATGCATGCTCTTTGTAGTTTGGAATACTTTTCTTGTATGCTTTTCCAGCTTTTAGAAATAACATTTTCAACCTCTTAAAGGTTTGGATCAGTCCTAAATGTATGCAAAATTGAAAAACAAGGTTAGAAATGAACACTCCATATCGTTTAAAATATTTTTATTGGAAAACTTACGGTGTAAAATTTACAGTAATACTTTTGAACTAGAGCGCAATTTGGGGGTATTTTGCACCCCTAAGGGGTTGAAAACTACTTCAGATAATCTCACGATTAATTAAATTAAAAATGAGGAAACATCAAAACGTAAAATACTATAAATGTTCCTGGCTCAAATACACGTGGGGGATTTTACCGTGCCGCATCTTCCGATACGAGGCCCAACGACCAAATGTGTACGCTGCGAGCGAAGCGAAGCAGTCCATAAGCTGAGGTCTCAAAATCTCAACTGCGAGCGAAACGAAGCAACGCGATAGCCGGGGCTGGAGGCTGAGTTACAAATACATATATTTCGTACACAGAGGCAGCTATTCAGCGCCTTTGTGAGCAGAACAATTTCCCGAATAGTTGGTTCTACTTCTAAAACATAGTTCATTTTGTAAATTCGCTCAACTAACGTCAGCGGTTCAGCTGCGTGGTTGAATTTTGTCGTATGGAATAGTTATCAACCGTGATTTTTTTCTATCAAAAGGTCTCAAAATATGTGTACGGTAGACTTCGGCGGGTAAAGAGGCATATCGTTTCTCTTGCGTTGTACTGTATGTGATGTCTGTTAACGAAATTAAAGAAAAGTCTGTAATGGTTTAAAATTTTCAAAATGAGAGCTATAAACTAAAACTAGGTAAGAACAACTTTATTCCCTCCAAGATGTGTTCCGCTTAAAAGATGAAAATAGAAACAATTATACTAGCATATTTTTGAATTAGTTGCGTGCAAGAGTGACGGGAACTGGGCGTATAATAGCTGATTTAATTTTATGGATAGTTGTGTCAGCTGTCGAGCTATCAGAACTGACAAAACAAATGTGTCAGGTACAGCCGATAGTAAAAAAGCAGGTGTGGAGATAAAATATTCTCTACTGGAAAGAATCTAGAGTATTTCATAAATACTCTATCTGGCAAATTGGCAAGACCGTAATCTTGGTGAGAAGACAGCATCTGTTTTAAAACAATGGCTGCTTATCTGTAACTGAAAATAACTTTATTGAAACTTTTAATGACTAAATTTGGAATAAATAATTTTGAGTGAGAACGAGATGGTGAATCTATGGAATAGTCTGGGATTGACTACGAAAGTGTGTGGTGTTTAAGAATAGAGCTTGGATTTTTTGGATACTTATGGTGGTTCGTAAACCAGACATAAGGGACGTTTTCTTCTGATCTGCGGAGGTGCAGGATCAGTGATGATCTGTTTGAGGTGCGTGTATCGAGACTCTTCGGCTCTGTGTTTGACTCTATTTGTTAGTTTTAGTATGAAGTCCTCGATTGTGGGGATTTTGTGCCCTTGAGAGATGGTGACGTTCGATACGTACCATGGGGAGTTGGTGATCCAACGGAGAGTTTTGTTCTGGAAGGAATCCAACTTTTTCTTCCAAGAAACAGATAGAAAAGAGTACCAAGCTGGAGCTGCGTACGTAAGTACCAGTCTGATGTAAGTTTTGTACATGGATAATCTGATACGAAGTGGTAGAGGCTCTTGGCGTGAATGACTGGAAGGAGTCTACCACGGACATATTTAGCCCTTCACAGAGTTTGATTGGCGTGATGGGACAGGTTTAATTTAGCGTCAAGCGTGATGCCAAGGTATCTGACTTTGCGGGTCCATGCTATGGGTGATTTATTTAGAGTTAATTGGACTTTATAGGAAATCTACGTAGTGGAGAAAATTGGATGGCTTGCGTTTTATCTGTGTTCACTGCAGTTCTCCACTTCCTGAGCCACGGCTGTAGGGTTTCCAACTGTTGTTGAATGACCGACGAGCCATATTCCAGGTTCAGAGTCCTGTAGTAGAAAATAGAGTCATCAGCAAAGAGTCGCAGTGATACTTTGGGGATGACTGGAATATCGTTAGTGTACAGAAGGTGCAGAACTGAGCCTTGGGGAACTCCTGCCTCGATGGGTCTAGAAGTAGAAAGTGTACCTTCGACAGCAACCTGTAACCATCTGCTGTCGAGGTATGAGTTTATGAGATGTACATAGCATGGTGGAACTGGGCTGCGGGCTAGTTTGTAAAGCAGACCTTCGTGCCATACTTTATAAAAAGCTTTTGATATGTCCAGGAACACTGCAATAGATTGGTTTTTATTGTTGAATCCATCAGAAAGGTCGTTGAGAACTTTTACAAGTTGGAGTGTTGTGGAATGTTCACTTCGAAAGCCAAATTGCTCAGGACGAATGACGTCTTTGAGATGCTGGGTGAGCAGGGAGTAAACTAATCTCTCAAAGACTTTAGAAATCGTTGGAAGTAAAGAGATGGGCCTAAAAAAAATACTCTATAAATATTAAAGGAACTTTTAAAGGGAAGCGAATGTGTTGGGAGCATGTCCTACCCAATGTTAGAGCGGTAGGCAGACTCGACGTACAGTCTTTGAGACAAGACTCTCTCATTCTCTTCATGAACAAGACTGTATCTGTACTCTCTACAATGTATCTGTGATGTTCTGATACAGTACTTTTGTAGTTATATTTTTGTGTTTAACAGATATTTCGGCGTAAATGTACTTTACGACCTTCAGCAGATCTGTTTGCAGATGATGACCTTTTTTAAGAAGTAGAGTTAGTAGCCCTGCCAACGTAAGCCCATTCTTCTATTGAATGTTGAATTCGGGTAAATATACTGTAACTAAACGAAACGCGGCTTGCGGTAGGAGTTGATAAATAGAAAATGTAACGCGTAACGAAAAACCGTTTTCGAATTGGTTGTTATGGCAATGAATGTAAATGCATTCAAGAAAACATGTGTTTTGGTTCGTCAATTTAAATTAGGAGATGTACCAAAATCTTTCGTCTCCGTTTGGCGTAATTCGGATATTATCGGGTTTGTGCTCTAAAAATTTAGCAAAATAGATTGTTTTTTGTCTCGTTGTTTGAGGGATTCCAATATAGCCAAAAAAACAATACATTTTCATAGGCTTTTTTGGTTGATTGAACATTGCAATAATGTACGCATATAAGAGGATGGTGCGATGAAACATTTTTAGAGTTTTTTCTCCTAAGATAAAAGTTTAGTTTTTTAAATTTTGGTAGTATTAAGAAGATCGTGATGTAGAGTTTTTAATAAAATAAAAAAATATTTCACAAGAATAAACATTTTCAGAAGAAAATTATTTACAGACTTTTTATAATTTTAAAGAACTATTTGCCCTAAAATTTAACTCAGAAGACAAATTTCGCAAACGGGTTTGTTAGCTTCTAAATGTTATAAATAATATTTTAATCAATTTTCAGCTTTAGCACTATATAACTAACTGAGAAAAATGCGTTTGAATTGAACTGCACCTCCCGTTTACAATTTATAGATTTATTTAAAAATTTCACTTTTTTTGTCGGACTAATTATTTACCCCAATTTTTTTGTCGGAGAATTGAATCACTGATCACAAAATAAGACACTTAACATACCCTATTTTTGTCCGACAAAAGGTCATAAATATAGGGGTTGCATGAAATCCTTAACTTTAAGGCGTCCGACAACAAGTATGCCCTAAAAACTTTGTCGGACAAGCATACCATTTAGTTATATATATAGTTTATAAACAATTCTGAAAAAATCAGCAGTTAGGTACTAAATCTTTTGACGACATAACTTTGCCATGTTCGGGGTGTCGGACGCGCAGAAATGACCAATAATATTTGTCCGACAAATTTTTTTTCGCTTTCTACATAAAACAAACTTTTGATTAAAAGAAAGATTATTGTTTAGGTTATAAATTTTTTTACCGCATCAAATCAATGACTTTGTTGGGTTCTCAAAGGAAAACGCCCCGCTACCGAGAATTGTTGCAAATAAAAATGTTGTCCGACTCGACTTAAATAAGAGATATACGAAGTCTCAAGAGTTAGGTAATCATAAACCTGGGCCCTAGGACTATAAGTCTAATATTTCTGGAGTTAAATAAGTTGTAAATTAGGTTACGTTCAAAGTGTTTTCTTTTTTTTCATAATTCATAACTTTAAATTTTGTTAATCACATTTTCTGTTTTCATTTATTTAAGACGTTTAGAAATAGAATTGGACATTAGAATTAATTACGTATTCGTACGTTGGCACCACTGCTGTAGGGCCTAATATGGAGTAGGGTCGTGATGTAAACTTTTGCCGATATTTTGATTATGTAAGGTGAAGTGGTGCCAAAATGATCAACGGTAACCCAAACCAGACGGGCGAACAGTATTGTCCCACCGGTAATATTTATTTTCACAACACTTAAAATCTGAAAATGGAAACAATTTCACCCATCTACAATCAAAATCCCAGTTTATGAATTTTAAAACTAAATTGGATATCGCATACAGTCTGATATAGTTTATTTGAAGCACACACTTGAACAAAAAGAGTAGATTCAATACAAGATTGCTTTTTGATTGGAGTAACTTCACATTAATCAAAGCAAACATCGGTCTATTGTATACTATTGAAACCGTGCTAATTCAGTTTAATTACTTTTCATTCATTTCCACTCTTTTCAATTCGGTTCGGCGCCAATCTCCAGTCAATCCACCGGGTGGTTGGTTGTCTTAATATGCGCTATACGTGTATTTATAGTACTTCTGCAATGAAAATTTAATTAAAACTGAAGGTTTCAGCCAAATTTACATCTATTTATATATTTACGAAACTGCTCTGTCATTTGTTTCCCATTTCAAATATGTTTTCCCCTCATTCGTTGTGATGTAGGTTTTGAAACTTAAGGGGAGGTCCCACTGAAAATGGTCAAAAAACCCCCCAAAATTTTTTTTTCTTTACTATAATTTTATTTAGATCTTCCTGTATTAAAAAAACATAACAAGTTGATGAAAATATATATAATTCTTGTAGATAAAAATGTTTAAAGTTGAAAATGCACATGAATTTTTGGTGAACCACTTGTATAATCACTGATTATGGTACAAACTCTTATGCTGTGACATTCCTTTATACTCTATGGTATATAATATAATACTAGTAGTACTTGTAATAAATAAAAATTAAAATGGTGAACTAGGACAATTTATTTTGCCTAAAATATAACAAATACAATTATTCTTAGAAAACGCGCGATTCCCGAAAGTAGAGAAAATGAAGAGTTAGTTTACTAAAAATGCTAAGGCTCAAAAAGTATTAGAGATACAACAGTGACATTTTGCATGCTTGCTCTTTACACATACAGGCACAAAGTTATGCATGGGCTTTCCGTTATCTAAAGTAGTTGTTATTATTTAAAATTTTTATAAAAAATTACAAAAACATTTCAAGTTTAAAAATTTGTAGCGATAAAATCTGAAGAAATAATTTAAAATGAAAGCATAACTTTGTTTTCAGTATTATACTCTTTCAAATGACTCTTCAACAATGGTTCTACTACTTATAGTTACAAAGCCTTAGTTCTTGTGAAACCCTGCAAATCTGCTCAAAAGGGGGATCGTCTAGGGGAGGGGGGTAGTTTACAGGTGGTCAAAAAATTGTCATTTTGTTTCAAGTAGACTAATTAAAGATAGTAAAAATTTAAATAGCTCAAAATTATTTACCGTTAAGGATTTAGAATTTTCAGTGGGACCCCCCCCCCCCTTAAGAAAGTTTAAAAAGCATCAATCAATCGTGTTCCATTTAAAAATGATTTCGATTTTCTAATACCTTTGAAGATTTGCTGACGTTTGAACCTGATTTAGGGTGTATAAGTTATTTTTGTATACATGTTTATTCATTTTATTTTCACAGTGATTGTTGTTATTGTATACTTATAATTTTATCGAAGAAAATGTAGATATACAGAATATTCGTAAAGTCACTTTAACCTACATTATTATTTTTTGTTACTTAAAATAAATTACCACTACTTTGTATATATGTTGTTTTGCATAACAGGACACATGTTTTTACATATGTGCAACTCTATAATTTTTATTGCTTCAGTGCGTGCAATACACCATTGTTAAGCTTATTGGAAGAGAAACAGAATGGCGCAAACTAGAGTTTAGTACCTTGCTTCGTTCAAAGTGCTGGATAATCTAAGTTCTTTAAAATTATATTTTTACTATTATTCAAAGCAGGGTATTAATTTGTTAATATTTGGAATAAGTAGATTGTTGAAGGTGCAAATATTTTTTCAAACAGGTTATTTCGACAATGTTTGTATAACTACATTAAAAAAAATTAAAATACAATCTAAAAATCTTAACATGACAGGACAGCATTTTAGTTTAAATTTGTCCTGTTATGCAACACAAGATATATACAAAGTTTTGTTAACTTATTTTCAGTAGCAAAAAATATAATGAGGGTTAAAGGGACTTTAGGATCTCCCTGTAGACTATAATCAGTTATTCGTTTTGCTAAATTTTTAATTGATTATTCTTATTTATAATTGTAATTTATTGATTATCTTATTATGACGCTATTGTTTGTATTATAATTTTCTATTTGTATCACGAAGAAAACTCTGTGTTTCGCAAGCCAACTTTCGTGAAATAAATAAGTTAATACGCTTCGCTCGCATGGTCGCTGTATATAATATGTTTTAAAGGTAATTCGACCACGCAGCTGGACCGCTGACGTAAGTTAAGCAAATTTCCAAAATTAAGTTTATATGCCTATGTTTTAGGGTTTCAAATAACAATTTAGGAAATAGACCTACTCACGAATGCGTTTAACAGCTGTCTGTGTGTACGCAATATATTAGTAGAACCTGTTTCCTCCTAGTGGCCTCGCGGTTTGCACCACTTGGCTCTTCCACTTAACCTTGAATTTCAATAATGAATACACAAAAATTCACATTACAAACAAACATTAATAAGCAAACTAAAACTACAAATAATAAATACTTCTAAAACATAATGCACAAAAACTGAGAACTAGAAATATACGCATTAATCTCATAAGTAAAATAATTCGACCACGCAGCTGGACCGCCGACGTGAGTTCAGCAAATTTCCAAAATTAAGTTTATAGGCCTATGTTTTAGAGTTTCAACCAACAATTTGGGAAATAGATCTACTCACGAAGGCGTTGAACAAGCTACGAATACGTACACACAGCTGTCTGTGTGTACGTAATATATTAGTTGAATTTGTTTGCGCCTAGTGGCCTCGCGAGTTTGGCCCACTTGGCTTCGAATCGGGTACTTGTATGGTAATTTACGTTTAGGTCGATTTTGGGGGAACCAAGCGAGCTTTATGGTCGCGTAAAAAAACAAAATGTGCAAAATAACATCCTACATTTATATTTTTAGAAAAACTTAAAAAAAAATTCATTCTCGTAGTAAAAATCTAAAAAAATAGTTACTTCCGGTCAAAAAACGTTACTTCCGTTACGTAAAAAACGTTAAATAGTTACTTCCGGTTGTTGGATTTTTTTTTGCTAACGAATTATACTACACTACTGTATAATATATAAACATATGCATAAACACACTTACTCTCTCAAACACACTCACAATTCAAGAACATGCATCAAAACCCGCCCGAGCGCCCGAAACTACCCAAAACTGTCGCAGAACCTACAACCCAAAGGCTTCTTGAACTGATGACGGTCATTGATGCATTTCAAACTCTCCGGCAATGAATTCCATAGCCTATATTCTGTCACCGTGAAAGATTTATTAAATATCACAGTTCTGTGAATTGGTATAAGTAATAATGAAGCTCCTCGCCGTGTGTCTATTGCATTTGCATTTGAGCTAAAGACAAACCTTTCTACAAAACAATTTAGGAAAATATTCAAGAAACACGAAAACAACCCCTAAAATTGGCAATAAAATTGTAAAGAAGCCTTTTCACATAATTTCACGTAGCGTAAACTATTTTAGAAGTACGTATTGATATCAACATTTTGTTTACATATATGATTTTCTTATTAGCGAATTTCCATATTAAAAACGAGCTATTGCAGTGGCCCTTATGGTAAGACCCAAGGTCGGGAGTAGCAAATGAGCACCGATCATGGTCCGCAGAACACGTTTTGGGGTGTCATTAAAAATCATACATAAATATGTATGAACTGGTAGGTTAGCAAAAAAAAAATATTGACCGGAAGTAGACCAAATTTTGACCGGAAGTAACTTTATGTATATATGTGAAAGCACTCTAACGGACGCATTTTACCTCCGATTTGGTCCAAATTTGGTACACACTTTAGTTTTCTAAGTCACTTGGACGAGTTCGTTAGCCAAAAAAATTGACCGGAAGTAGACTACATTTTTGACCGGAAGTACCATGTATGTAGGTGTGCGCACTCTAACGGGCGCATTTTATGTCCGATTTGGTCCAAATTTGGTACACTGGTTGGTTATCTAAGACGCTTAGACGAGTTCGTTAGCTAAAAAAATTGACCGGTACTAGACCAAATTTTTGACCGGAAGTAACTCTATGTATAAGTGTGCGCACTCTAACGGACGCATTTTATGTCCAATTTGGTCCAAATTTGGTACGCAGGTTGATTTTCCAAGTTGCTTGGAAGTTCGTTAGCCAAAAAAATTGACTGGAAGTAGACCAAATTTTTGACCGGAAGTAACAATTTTTTGAGATTTTTCGTACTCGAATTACATTTTCTTTGAAGTTTTCTTTAAAAAAATAGACTTACGAAATAATTTTGCATATTTTTTTTACGCGACCTTATAGCCCATCTGGTTCCCCCAAAAACAATCAAAACGTAAAATACCGTAAAAGTACCAGAATTAAATCCACGGCTTTTACCGTGGTGACCTATGGCAATATATTTGGTACATGCTGGTACCTTCGTGAGTAGATCAATTTCCTAAATAGTTGTTTGAAACCCAAAAACATATATAAATTTAATTTTGGAAATTCGCTCAACTCACGTCAGCGGTTCAGCTGCGTGGTCGAATTATTCTAAATTGGGCGCATTAAATGTTAAAATATTTACTATATAGGATATGACTTGTTAAATAAATGTAATAAAATGTCCACAGTGTAAAATAAGTGTAAAATTAGTGGTGATAAACCTCAATATAATTTAAATGTTTGCTATGATAACGTAAAACCGCTATAATACCTATTTTAACACGTTGTCTGTGTTTCTTGATGGTTACAAATATTGCCCCCTCCCCCCTTTAGACCAGGCGAAGTACTGTAAAGTCAAGAAATTTTTTGCCTACAGCTCCGATTTGGATGCAGTTTTCTGAATCGTGTTCAGTAAAATATCAGGAAAAAAGTCTACGTATGACCAGTTTCGTTGCGATTAAAAATATTTTATAAGTTATTGTAAGCTTAGCGAACGAATGAGTTAGATGATTTTTATTACAATTAGAAAGAAATTCATGGGTTTTGAAAGGTTCCTGTAAGATATATAACAAGCCATATAAAAAATACTTTTTATATGGGATGGTAGGACGGGAGGTGTTTTGGGATTTGTAAATAGCTTCTCTAAGGTTGTTCCTGACTGAATAAGGGTTCTGAGGTTAGATTTTTTTTAAATCTGTTCCGTCTTTTCTATACTAATATTATAAAGAGGTAAAATTTGTTTGTTTGTTTGTACGGGGTAATCTCTGGAACTGCTGAACCGATTGGAAAAATAGTTTTACCAATAAAAAGTTACTCTATCCTTGACCAACATAGGCTATAATTCATTTCGATCAAAAACATTTTTTATTTAAATATTTGTAAATTTAGTCGGAAAAAATTTTAGGTTAGGCCTATACTGATAAACCAACTCATATATTTACATTTATCACCATAGCAATTAATTAAATAGACTAACAGATGAATCAGCTGTTTGCTTCAATATTTCCATTAACAGCTGATTTCAAACTTTGAAGCTATTATTTTTATTTCTGATTTTTAAGTTACATTTTTGTTAAAGTGTAGACCTGGTCCTTAATGGTTCTCTTAACCTTTATTATAATTGCTGTTGTAAAATATACGAAATAATTTGATTTGAACATTTTAACATTATTTACCATCTTAGCTTTGTGATTATTGTTAGTCCTACAACTTTATTATAAAGAAAACATAACACGATTATGTGTATAGAAGGTTCCAACAAGGTTGGCGTGCGGAGCACGCAGGGATTTACCCTAGTAAATAATATAAAGTTATAAAAATAACTTACAAAATAAAATTTGTGATCGTAGCGAACTATTGTGTTAGCCTGTTTTTATTTTCTAACTACGGGATTTTATGTTTTTTAAAGGGCTCAATTTGACGTTTCACAAACCAAATGTGTAAATTAAAGAATTTTGAGATGTGAGACGGGGTTTTTTTAAATAGGTTTCCTATGGTCCCCCTCAGACGGAGTGTAACCGTCCTGGAATAAGATTTTCTATATTTCTTTCCGATTTAAAAATAACGGAGGAGGTAAGTTTTAAAATATCTCCCTGCATAACCAATAACTTTAAGTTTTATGGGTGTTACTTGATTTATTACAGTTATCACGTTATTAATATAAATTGTTTGTACTTACAGGTTCGCTTGTTTCGGAAAACGTGAAGTGATTGTGTGCCTATCGGTTGCGGCGTTGTGCTTCTGTTATTAAGTAAGTCTAACGTATTACAAATTATTAAAGTTTAAGTGTATTCAAGTATGTATAGGTGACTCATGCAAAGCTGGTCTTCGAATTTGCATTTGAAAATATCTTTGCACCAAACCCACCCGTAGTTCATAACTTTGAGATAAATCAACTCTTATAAAAGCGAGTGTACAGATAGCGCCTATTAGGATGGAGAGCGAAGAGGGGAGTGTGAAAGTCTCCTACGCCGGCTCCCACCACATTTCCCCTCTCGCGGCGGAGTACAGTCAGAGCCGCCTGCCCTACCATGAACATGAATTATCATGTCTGCAATGTAGTCGTATTGATTGTATATCAACACTTTTTGGTGGCGACTGTCCTTAAGACTCACAGTCGAGTAGGAGAGGGTAAGACGTTACAGGGCTTGCTCAAGTGACGCTTCACGCTACTTGGCACTATATGTACGTACGTACGTGAGTAACAATATAATATAACAGCTGATTTCACCCATCATTTGGAATACTTAAAGAAAACCTAGCGCAGATTATACTTTGGGGTTATGTTTACAAGAACAAGCAATATAAAATTCTGTAAAGTTTAGTTTTTTTAACTATGAGTTAAAGAACTAATGTAGGCTACAATATGTGCTTTTAGGTTATAAAATGAATATAAATAAAACCTTTTATTATAAAAATAATCATACAAGTTTAAAGAAGAGATATCCATTCTTTTACATAAGGAAACATTCGTACATCTTAGTATAACATATATAAACATATTCGAGTATTAATTTATTCTTTATAATATTAATAACTTTTAAATCAATTGATCTATCAATACGAAGTTAGAAATCAATTAAAATATAATAATTTCATCTTTATTTATACATAAAATAATGAATATGAATACAAAATTTTAACATGTAGGCCTACAGTTTTATAATCCTTATAATTGTACACATTTACCGAGTTAAAAAAACACCGTCAGCATAGGACGGCCTAGATAAAGTCAGTTGTTTTTAAATAGTTTTTTTTTTTAATTATATATTTCTGATGTGTATCTAATTAATCTGCCTGTAATTTTCCACGGGAAGTTACTATATAGCATCATAATCAATTTGTAATAAGTCAAGACTTTGTAATTTACGTTCCATACTTCAAAGACGAAACAGTGCAAATTAAAATCATCATTTAACTTCTACTAATAAATTCTGTCACAACTTTAAGAAAAAATAAACGAAAAATTAATCGATATATTTAAGATGTTTTGTCCTGGACCGACTGACATAGAATTGATTTGAAGTAAAAACTAAAAATACACAACACAAATAGAAATACGAAAATTTTAAACTACATTCTTACGGGGTAGCAGATGCAAACTAAGAAAGGATTTGGAAAATATTTATTTTAAATCGTCAAATCGTTAATGTAGATATTCCTTCTGATAGTGAGTTATTAAGGCAAGAAAGTAGTGATGATAGGATGTTTCTAATGTTAAACCAGATGATGAACCAAATGAAGGAATTAAAAACTGAACTAAACACTAATTCTGATCAATTAAATTTAAAATTACAGGAACTAAACACCGAATTAAATACTGAACTAAACACTAATTCAAATCAATTGAATTTAAAATTACAGAAATTAAATACTGAACTAAACACTAATTCCAATCAATTGAATTTAAAATTACAGAAATTAAGCACTGAACTGAACTTTAAACTTACAGAAAATTCTGATCAATTAAATTTAAAATTGAATGAACTAAACACAGTGGTTAGTGTTAGTTAGGTTTGATGAAAAATAGAAAATAAACTGGTTGAATTTAAAGATTAGATTTTAATAAAATACAGCCAATTAGAACAAAATGTAAGGGATAATTGTAAAATTGGGGTACGCAAAGTAAATCCCATTTGATTAACATTGCACTTTGATTTTGTCGCACACGTGCGGCAAACGCCTTATTTTGGTTCTGTTAGTAATAGTGTGACAAGAGCTACTTTTCATAACAAGCGTAGGCAAAATATTTTATATACACTTTTATTTTGGTAAAATTGCATCAGTATACTACAACTAAATAGGACATAATTTATTGGTTCTAAACGGCTGATTGAGTTTCAAATAAATAACTTATTTACTTTACTCAACTGTCAACAGATGATTAAGGTTGTGTTATTGTTGATGTGTTTTAGGTCTGATTTGTTGCTGTGTATGTTGGTGTGTAATTAAACTATGACGTTATGATTAGGCTTTTTATTTTTGTTATCCCTGATGATAAATGAAAGTAATATTGTTAAGATAGTGTAGATGGTAATCGTCTGTTCAAAGCTGTATCGTGGAGTGTTTACAATAGGTACCGTTGATAAACACAGGGAAATTAGGCTAGCTGTCGTGGGTTCAGAGTGACGTCACTGGCGCTTGAGTTTACTGCGCATCCTACTCATGACCCCTACCGTGTATTCTAGTATCCGTGGTATTAGCTATGTATACGTCACCCGCTCAGTCGTTATTTCCTTGAATATATCAGAGTATGCAATAATCTGTTTTCATTAGCCTCTCCAAGGGTCGCCACCGGGTTCGGAGCCTCTTGTGTTAAATAAGATGAAGAACTTAACTATAAACACTTAAATTATATATTCAGTGCATAGTTGATGAACAAGCATAGATAATGAACTACTTACACTTCTTTAGTTATTTATTTAATAAAAAGTACCTGGGAGACCGAGCATCGCTCAGTTCTTTTATTTAGGAAAATGTATGCAAATACGAATATCATACTGAATTTGTTTATGTATTTTAGAAATAATAAATAATAATTATAATCATTAGATAATTTATATTATGGTGAAAAGGCTTTTAGAGCGATTAATAACAGCACACACATAATGTTTTACTTTCGTTTGTCGTTGAAATCAGCTGCTAATGGAAATATTATAGGAAATGGCTGATTACTGTTATTATAGTCAATAAACAAATGTAATGATTTTAAACTCCTTAAGCCCAATGTTAAAAATTTTCAATTTTCAAATGAGTTGTTTAGAAAAATACGAGTTTTCCTGAGGTAGTGGTTTTCACCGATCGATTTTTTAGACCCAAAAGCCTCTAATCCCAAACTTTCAGCAAAATCCTTCAGCTGGATCTCGAGATTGCTCGTACAAACAGACATTGCTCGTATTAGAGTACCTATACAATAACATTTATTTATTTAATTTTAATAAAGGTAATCTGTAATCAAATTAAATGTGAACAGAAAACCACAAATATAAATGCCTTGCATATAGTAAAACCTAGCAACATTTCATTATTTTATAATATTTGAAACATTTAAACTATTTGAAATGTCAATCTTTATAAATAAAAATGTAAATGTTCGTTTGTTCAAAATCACTAGTCTCCGAAAGTTCTTCACGTATTACTGTGAAATTTTGACACAACGTTCCACTCGAATACACGCATGTTTTCATATACTTTTTGAAAAACAGCAGCTTCTGAACATAAAAATAACAACAAATATACACTGTATATTTAACAAAAATGTAAGCGCCATTACATAATATTATGTTTATTCACTATAATAATAACAGTAGTCAGCTGTCTCCTGTAATATTTCCATTATCAGCTGATTTCAAACTAAAAACAATTATACGTATTTTATAAGTTTTGATGTTTTTGCGAACAACACCATCTGTTCAGTAAAAACACTGTACTAAATATTTTACTTCAATGGCAGTGCCATATACCAAATAATAATAAAATATGATTAATGTTGGTACACAAATCAGCTGTTTGCTCTAATATTTCTATTAACAGCAGATTTATAAATTTGAAACAATTATTTGTAATTCTAACTTTTATACAGATTTTTGTAAAGAGCGCCATCTGACGTAAAAACTATACAAACTATACTAAATATTGTACAGCAAAGGGAACGCCATAACAATTATTTGTATTTCTAACTTTTGGAGTAGGGTTTTGTTTAAGTGTAGACCTAAGCCTCGCTGATTCTTTATATCAGTCAATATTGTAATATAGGCCTGGCTCATTTCTGAAACATAATATTGAGGTTATGTTAATCCTACAATAATTTTTACTTTATTTATCCCTGGTTTCAAAACTTTAATTGACAGAAGATAGTAGAACTAGGACTAAAATCGTAATGAAAGCCTCTCACGTTTCCAAAGCATGTATTTGAGGTTATAATTAATATTGTAATTACTGTTAATATATTTAAGCCTGGTTTCATAATTTCACAAACCTATGTGCAAACGAGCCAAAGATTAACGAGATTCTTTACTGAATTTTCCAACTGCGAGCGAAGCAAAGCAGCCATCTGAGGCAGAAGGCCGAAGCGGGGTTGGGACGCGAAGCGTCCAGGGGCAGAGCCCCTAGTATTTGCTTACACTTCCAACGTGTGGCCTTAAGCTCGCCATTCGTTTACTATACAGATTGTCTATAAAATTGCCTTTAACCCATTCATTATGTTTGTTACACAAAATAAGTTGTACCTTGGTGTTGTACAACAGGAATATTAGTTTTTACATATCAGTTTTCTATAATTCTGAATGTGTTTGGGGAAGGGGGTTAACAATTTCAAATGTAAAGGTATGTCATGTAATACAACATTGAAAAGCTTATTAAAATAAAAAAAGAATGGAGCAAACTAGAGCTTAGTATATTGCTTCGTTTCAAAGTAATGGACAATCAAAGTTTTGGAAAATGATTGTATTTTTATTAAAACACCAAAGAAGGTTTTCAATTTTGTAATATCATGATTGTTAAATAAGTAGGTTGTTGGGAGTTATAATAAAACAAAAAGAAGTTTTAATATTATTTCGACAATGCTTTGGTAATTGTTTTCTGTTACTTTGTAAGAAGCGAAAACCTTCCCATATTGAGATATGTAATATACAGAGTGTCCGGCTTCGACTGTCCGAAACTTCACGGGCGTATTTGTCTGCTAAAAACAAGCAAATGATGCAATACAACATGTGTCCTATCTCTATTCGTTTGCTGTCTGTCTGTCTGTATGTGATTTTTACAAAATACTTTAAATTTTTGGAAGTAGAAAAGATATTGAGTTCACACTTTTTATACCTATTTCTTGAGTAACCTTTTATCACGTACGCAAAATTAGAACTTTATTTTAAATATTTTCAAAATGGCGGCTGTTTATAATTTTTAATATTAAATATCTCAAAAACCGTTAACTTTACAAAAAATGTACAAGAGACAAAAAAGTTTACGTTTTTAATGGCAAACAAAATGGTTTTCTTATTTTGTCTGTAGCTCAAAGAACAACAGAGATAGTGACAAAAGAAAGGGAAAATGTATTTCTTGGGAGTTGTCAACAATACCCAGAATTACTCTAGAAACAAAATAGTTTAAAGTTATAATGAGCTAAACTAATAAGTTATTTGCAAAATGTTTCGAGAATTTTCTGAGCTGATTCCACTAGCAAAAAATAATAAAAATGTTCATATATTCATAGGTCTGGAAATGCTTCGTTAGTGAGTGCTGGCGAAAGATTTCACCCGTGATTCAAAATAGTATTTTCACATAGAGTAGGTTCCTCAATCACGTCTACCTTCAAATTTTCCTTGCATACGAAATATTAAACGGTCTCCAGACTTTTCTCCACCCCTGTATATGTTTACAAAGTGGAAACATACTTGACTAGAGACTGCAGGTTAGAACTTCAGTTTTGTTTTTGTATTCATCGGTTCAACGAATACATAAGCGACATCAGATGACGACTTTTAAAATAATTCGACCACGAAGATGAACCGCTGACTTGAGTTGAGCAAATTTCCAAATTTAAGTTTATAGGGTTTCAACCAACAATTTATGAAATAGGTCTATTCACCACGGTGCTGAGTAGATGAAAAATGGTTCGCATGCCATTCTGAATATTGGGCTTATCTTCAACACACAAAACATTGCGTGCTTCGCACGCCAACCCCCGTATTGGGAGTATCTTCAATACACAATGCATTGTATGCTTCGCACGCCAACCCCACGGTAGAATCCGCCACATGACTTTGAACCGGGTACTTCTTTGGTATTTTACGTTTTGATCGATTTTGGGCGAACCAAGCGAGCTATAAGGTCGCGTAAAAAACAAAATGTGCAGAATGACATCCTACATTTATATTTGTAGAAACAACTTTTAACAAATTTCATTCTCGTAGGAAACATCTAAAAAATTGTTACTTCCTGTCAAAAAACGTGCTTCCGATTGTTGGATTGTTTTGGCTAACGAACTCGTCTGACCGACGCGACGTAGACAACCAACATGTGTACCAAATTTGAACCAAATCGGACTTAAAATTCGGTCGCTAGAGTGCGAACACATATATACATACATATATAAATATAATTTTTAATGACATCCCAAAACATGTTCTGGGGACCAAGATCGATGCCCATTTGCTACTACCAAGGTCTTACCATAAGGGCCACTGTAATAGCTCATTTTTCCTATGGAAATTCGCTAATAATGGATTTGAAATACAATAATAATACAGCATATGTTAGAAAATAATAACCTCCATTTCTAATAGTACTGCTATTTGTAAATCGATCTGCTTGTCTTGTGATCAGTAGGCTAAAACTTTCATGGTAGTAGTATTTCATTAATTTAGGGCAAAACAATCTTGTTTTATGTTATTGCAAGTATATAAATCATAAACCTTTTGCAATATTGCTTTAGTATATTATTTTACCTTCTGGGGAATAATATTTTATATTTTCATTGCGACCTACTTGTTTGCTTATGTCCCTAAGGACATTTGCATGTGAAGTTTACGACCGATTCCATTAAAATAAACATATTTTATAAAATATATTATAATGCGCAGTAGAGAAGGTCAATCTATATCTCAGGGGATAGTAAGAAACATAAAAGTTAATATATTTATCGGCGATTTTCAATGGGAAAGATGAGCTATTTATTGCAATGATCGTTACTTTGGCGACACCTAAGATTGAGAGTAGTAAATGAACACTGATCATGGTCCACAAAACACGTTTAGGGATATCATTAAATATTGTATACATAAATATGTACTAGGGGCTCTGCCCCTGGACGCTTTGCGTCCCAACCCCGCCTCGGCCTACGGCCTCAGATGGCTGCTTCGCTTCGCTCGCAGTTGGAAAACTCTCTAACGGCTCTCGCTAATCTTTGGTTCGTTTGTACCTGGGTGAACGCGCATCATGCAGTATTTTTAACATCTGGATTGTATCTATAATGTATCTAGTCGAATATTTAGTGACTTTGAAGGAGGTATAAAAGCTGTACCTATTCGCCTTATAAGTGACTTGAATGGTGGTAAAAAAATAACTTAAGATTTAAAATTTTATGAGCATTTTTTAGACTTTATGCTCGTTTTTGAAGACATAAGACCTAGCGCATTCAATTTTTGACGTCAGATAACCCGTGTATGTAAATTTTCTACAAAATCGTTAGAGCCGTTATCAAGATCCGCGACAGATACAAAGATAGATACAAGTATTGCTCATTTAAAGTAATAGGACTAGGGGCTCTTCCCATGGACGCTTCGCTTCGCTCGCAGTTGGAAAATTCGCCAGAGAATCTCGTTAATCTTCTGTCAACTAAAATTATGAAACCAGGCTTAAATATATTAGCAGTAATTTCAAGATTTATTATAACCTCAAATACATACTTTAGAAACGTGAGAGGCTTTCATTACGATTTTAGTCCTAGTTCTACTATTTTCTGTCAACTAAAGTTTTAAAACCAGGACTAAATATAGTAAAAATTATTGCAGGATTAACATAACCTCAATACTATGTTTCAGAAATGAGCCAGGCTTATATTACAAAATTGACTATTAGAATTTATCCATCTTTGCCAAGTTTACCTTTTTTTGGACAAAATAAATTGTTAAATCAGGCCCAATTTATTCTAATTCTAACGTGCTAAAACAGTATAAATTAGCTATTTTTTTAACAGTAATATTAAAAGCTATCCGATGAACAGATGATTTTTCATTGTACTGAATCTCAGTTCTACGCCACTCTATTTCCTACGTGCTAAAACAGTATAAAGTGGTTTGTTTTTAAACAGCTGTTTTGATCGTTTTATTTACTATTTCGTTGTTATTTTGTAACCAACATGGCAACCCATAAGGCCCTATGTTAAAATTTTTCAACTTTAAAATTAGATTTTCTCAAAAAATTTCGTTTTTACACGAAATACAACTATATGGGTTTACTTAAAAATCAAAACTACACCTAAATACAAAATTTCTTTGAGATCGTTAGAGCCATTTCCGAGATCCGCTATGGATACAAAGATACAAGAATTGCTCATTTAAAGTAATAGGATACATGTGTTCGCACTATAACGGCCTCATTTTCGTCCGATTTGGTGCAAATTTGGTACAAACGTTGATTGTTTAAGTCGCTCGGAGGAGTTCGATGGCCAACAACATCCAACAAAAGGAAGCACTTTTTTCACCGGATTAAACTGTTTACATTAAGATTTTTCGTACTAAATAACACTTTCTTGGCTGTTTTATATACAAAGAATTCTAGACTATGATTCTGAACATTTATTGTTTTTACGCGACCTTATAGCTCGCTTGGTTCCCCCAAAATCGATCAGAAAGTAAAATACCATAAAAGTACACGGTTCAAAGCCATGTGGGTGATTTTACCTTGGGGGCATCTTCTGATCCGAGAACGGCGAACGAGTGTACGCTGCGAGGGAAACGAAGCAGTCCATAACCCGAAATTTTAGGGGGGGGGGGGGAAAAGGTCAAAGTTACTAAAAAAAAAAACAACCGAACAGATTGGAATTAAATTTAATATGTAGCTTCCTCTAGGGCCCTGGGTGCTCGTTAAGAAAGGGTTTTAAAAAATTCGAAATATTAGGGGGGTTTGGGGGGGCCAAAGTAACTAAATCACGATTTCTCCCAAACCACCAAACGGAT
Source organism: Philaenus spumarius (assembly GCA_018207615.1). Lineage (NCBI taxonomy): Eukaryota > Metazoa > Arthropoda > Insecta > Hemiptera > Aphrophoridae > Philaenus > Philaenus spumarius. The sequence continues at coordinate 20,500 of JAGFPH010003996.1, read as the reverse complement.
TGGATCGTAATTTGGTATGTAACTTCCTCTAGGGCCACAGGTGCTCTCTAAGAAAGGTTTTAAAAAAATTTGTAATTTTAGGGGGGTTTGGGGGTCAAAGTTACTAAAAAAATCCACCAAACGGATTGGAATGAAATTTAGAATGTACCTTCCTCTAGGACCCTAGGTGCTCGCTAAGATAGGGTTTAAAAAAATTCGAAAGGTTTGGGGGGGGAGTCAAAGTTACTAAAAATCCCCATGAGAAATACATAGTGTAATATATTTATTGATATAATTTTTTTTTATATGTAGCCTACATTTAACTTTGATTTGTCTATCCGTGCAAAGCCGGATGGGCCAGCTAGTTCTACTAATATAATATTTCGTACACAAATTGAGTAGACCATTTTCAAAATGTTATTGTTGGTTGAAACATAGACATTTAATTTTGGAAAATCACTAAACTTACTTCAGCGGTTTAGCTCCGTGTTCAAATTATTTAAACATACCTTACTGAACACTTTCTTAAGATTTAAAAGTTGGCTAGTATTGAGTTTTACCCATATAAATAAGATATTCTGAAAAATATAAGATGAAAAATATTCTGCTTTAAAAGCAAGTAACTAATTTCAGATGGTCAATGCTGTAAGGTCATATGAAAATATTTTATAGGGGTTGAAAATAAGAGATAATATTTTTTAAATACAATGCGTTTCGATAATATTTGCTTTCAGTAAAATAGTGACTGTGGACCCTAATATATATAAATTTAAAAATTTAATTTTACATCCAAAATCAATAATATGGTGGTTTTTGTTAAGTGTTAAGTGAATAAATCAAATTTGGCGCTAACTTACGCCATATGTATTGTTTACAAGTTAGCTCAAGATTAGTTTTGTTATTGATATTATATTTATTAGCGAATTTCCATAGGAAAAATGAGCTATTGCAGTTGCCCTTATGGTAAGACCCAAGGTCGGAAGTAGCAAATGAGCTCCGATCATGGTCCCCAAAACACGTTATGGGGTGTCATTAAAAATCATATATATAAATGTATATATATATATATGCACATATGTGTTCGCACTCTAGCGGAAGCATTTTAAGTCCGATTTGGTCTAAATTTGGTACACATGTTGGCTGTCTACGTCGCTCGGACGAGTTCGTTAGCCAAAAAATCCAACAACCGGAAGCACATTTTTTGACTGGAAGTAACTATTTTTTTGAGATTTTTCCTACGAGAATTAATTTTTGTTTGAGTTTTTTCTACAAATATAAATGTAGGATATTATTCTGTACATTTCGTTTTTTTACGCGACCTTATAACTCGCTTGGTCCCCCAACATCGGTCAAAACGTAAAATACCATAGAAGTACCCGGTTCAAAGCCATGTGGTGGATTTTACCGACGGGTTGTCGTGCGAAGCACGCAATGCTTTGTATATTGAAGATACTCCCAATATGCGGAAACCATTTTGCAGCTATTCAGCACCGTCGCGAAAAGACCTATTTACCAAATTGTTAGTTGAAAACATATGCCTATAAACTTAATTTTGGACATTTGCTCAACTCACGTCAGCGGTTCAGCTGCGTGTTCGAATTATTTACTTATGTTGTCATGACTACTGTTTATTGGTTGATATAGCAACGGTTTGTTTATTACGTTAACCTTAATTTATTTAACAACTTGGTTTATTTTCAAGTATCGATTTAATACAGCATCGTACCGTTTGCCGTCATGGCATACGTTCTGTCTTACCCCCAAGGTCTGACAATAATAGATCTTTTAATCAATAACTAAATTATGTTATTTTAAACAAACAATGTTTATTTGCCAATCTCGTCTTCACAAAAAAAGTTAAGTTAATAACTATACTTATACTCTTAAACTCTTATAAATGTTACAAAAACAGATTTAAAACGTTTAAAAATTGAAATTTCCCTCGAGATATTGATTTCGTTTTCATGAGCGTATTTCTCCCAACGCTTGGTAACAATGTATCAAGGCAGTAAATGCATTTGTTAAATCTTTTGTAACTAGGCGGAAGATTCGTTTGGAGCAGGAAACACGGTGATAAGAACAGCTGTTATTGTTCTAACAACCCTATTATTTTGCAAACAAACAACTAATGTAACAAGAAATCAAATAATAAAGCCCGACCCTTCTCTAATCCCTTGTGGTTCAGTTCCACAGTAATCAAAGTTTATGATTGCTACTGATGACCTGCGGGAATTCCACTTTTCCCTTGAGCTATTAAAGAATTCAGTTGTTTCGAAATTTCCTTCATGAAAAATAATAAACGAATACAATCGATTCATCTACTCTTGCCTACAAATTGCAACAATAATAACGTCTTTAAACATTCATCAGGTTTCTTCAAATTCCGAAGTTCGTACAGTTTGGTACCATTGTACTTTTCCATTTTGTGCATGACTCGGAACAAAAGGGGTACATATCTGAATACCCATTCATTAACGGCCTTGAAAAACGAACAATTTTGATGAAATCTGCAAAACAAAATGTGAATTTCCTGAAACAGAATCTAGCATATTCTTCTGGCAAAGTTGCCGTTAAAAATCTAAAGTAAATTACTTTTTTATTTTACTTCCGAGAAAAAGACAACCCATTTTATACCCACTTATTGGCCGTCAACATCAGATCAAGGATCAAGAATATGACCTCTACTAATGCTGTTTGGACATTTTATGTAATACTAGGGGAATCCCGTGCGTGCTCCGCACGCCAATCCCATTAGAACCTTTAATACACATAATCATGTTATGTTTTCTTTATAATAAAGGTGTAGGATTAATAATAACCCCAAAGCTAAGATGGTAAATAATTAACAAATCAAATTATGTATTCTTTTTTGTTTGTAAAAGCAGTTATAATACGGTTAAAAGAACCAGCAAGGCTCAGGTCTACACTTTAATAAAAACATAACCTAAAAGTTGGAAATACAAATAATTGCTTCAAAGTTTGAAATCAGTTGTGAATGAAAATATTGGAGTTAACAGCTGTTTTAACTGTTATTTTATTCAATTGGTTGCTATGGTAATAAATGTAAATACATGTATTGGTTCATCTGTATAGGCCTAACCTAAGATTTTTCCGACTAAATTTACAAATATTGAAAAACAAAATGAATTATAGCCTATGTTACTCAGTTATAGTGTAGCTTTTTATTAGTAAAACTATTTTTTCAATCGGTTCAGTAGTTCCAGAGATTACCCCCTACATACAAACAAATTTAACATCTTTTATTAGTAGTCTATAGACAAACATTTTTAAAACATGTAATTGGACATACATATGTAATAAAAGTTACAGAAGATTAAGTGTCTTTTGTTACTGTTGTTTTTAACGACTCTTATTCGCGATAAATGTTTTTAAGATATTTCCGAAAATATTTTAAAATTACAGTAAACAAAGTTCTCTTAAAGAAGCTGATATCACCAAATAATTAATTGTTTTCAAACTATTTCCTACAAAAAAGTATCATAATGTGTGTATTTTATTATTATATTTCATTCACAAAACATAGGTGACAAAATCTAAGGGATAATGTTTTAGTTTAAATTATTGAAATAAATTACAAGTTAACATAATATAGTCCAGTCAAGTTGACATAAATGGTTACATATTAATTAGGTTAGTTCCGATTTTTGTATATATATTGTATGGATTGGTACAAAATGAAAAAAGTTATACAAATATTTAAAAGTTTGTACCTGAGAGTCTATATAAAATAGCAGAACCAGTTTGGTATTAAGGTGTAGCTAATTACCTCTACTACAAATGTTATTATGTCTAACTTTGGTGTGGTATCCACCGTTTACTTGCTATCGATCAAAAACAAACTAAAAATCTGAACTTTTCAAATTTTTTACGAAATTTTTCAAACTTTAAAGAGATTTATCTCGAAAAGTATTACCTATATACATAATTTCATGTTGATCTCAAATTGTAGATAATTTAATATAGTTTACAAAAGCTATTTATGTTTTCTTCACTCGAAAATTTCTAAAATGTAATGGTTTTTTCAAGATGGATGCTTTTGCAGTGTTGGGGGGGGGGTTAGAGTTTTCATCAGTGTACCAACCCACAAAACATACAAAATCGGAACCACCCTAACTAATGTAACCATTTGGATTTTGTTATAACAATTTAACTAAACTAATAGTTTATGTAAACAATAACGGCATGCAGCAACGAGTCAAACACAAGGGTTTTTATTTAATTTTAAAGGACGGATCCCTGAAATCACATCAATGGAAACAGTGAGGTAACAATGTCAGAGTGCCAGCTGTTGTATCCATACAGAATTTCAAATTATGAGTAAACAAAATCAACAATTTAAAATAGAATCCAATATTTTTGCAATCCAATTTAATATATTTCATGTGAGCTTCGACAGATGAAATAATATTTGTTGTATTTAATGTTGTTTCAACACGAATTACAAATGGATTTTATTGTAGCTTTTCTTTTTGTTTTTCTAATACGATCGACATGAACGTGGCGGATTAAATAGAGCTGGTTTTGTTGATACCTCTTGTTGTAGCGGATAAAAGCCTTCGGTGTTAACCAAATACCACTCTGAAATATTAAAGAGGTGTTTGCGTTTAGCGTCGAAACTCGGCCTTTTAAAAAAAATCTCTAATTATTTTTTAATTCCCTAAATACTTTAAATAGTTATTTTTTCTATTAGTTATATTTAGCTTTTATTAAACGGTTCATATTTGTTTTGCAAATCTTATTTAACAGTGAAAACAAATTTGATTTGAACTTAGTCGAAACTTAGTCTTTTAAAAAATCAACTCCTTTAAAAGCGAGTGTACGTCCGTACGAATGTGAGTAACTATATAATATATCAGCTAATTTCACTTATCATCTGTAATACCAAAACCTACCATAGATTTACTTTTGGGTTACGTTTACAATATCAATCAATATAAGTTTTGTAAAGTTGATTTTCTTAAAGTATGAGTTAAAGAACTAATGTAGGCTATCTATATATTTTAAGTTAGGCCTAGACTGAACCAAAATAAATACATAAAGTTTAAATAAATAAGTTTAAAGCTTGATTGAGTAATCAGCTGTAGTCTTTAATATTTCTATTAACAGTTTATTTCAAATTTTAAATCAATTATTAGTATTTCTAATTTGTAGGTTAAATTGTTAAAGTGTAGACCTGAGCCTTGCTGACTACACAACGGGTTCCAACATGGAGGGGGTGGGGGGTTGGCGTGCGGAGCAGCAGGGCTCTCCCCTAGCCCTATAAGATTGATAAGGTTTGCTTCGAGGTTATAAGATGAATATTAATACAACCTTTTATTATGAATATATTCATTTGTACAAGTTTAAAGAAGAGATATCTATTCGTTTAACTTCGGAGACTTTTGAACATCTTCGTATAACATAATAAACAAAGATATTCCAATATTAATTTCTTCACTATAATATTAATAACTTCGAAATTATTTGATCTACCAATATAAAGTTAGAAAGCAAATAAAATATAATATTTGTATCTTTATTTAGATATATAATAATGAACATAAATACACAATTTTAACAAATAGGCCTAGGCCTAAAGTTTTATAATCCTTATAATTGTACACATTTACCAACTTAAAAACCCCAGTCAGCATAGGTAGGCCTAGATAAAGTCTGTTGTTTTTAAATAGTATTTTTTTAAATTACGTATTTCTGATGTGTACCTAATTAATCTGCCTGTGATTTTTCACGGGGACTTACTAGTTCCCTAATTATTTTTAAATTTTTCTAAATACTTTAAATAGTTCTTTTATCGATATATCTAGCTTTTTCTTAAATTGTTCATTACTGTTTCGCAAATCTTATTTGACAAATTTGTGTGAACAAATTTGTTTTAAACGTTTAAGTCTCATTTTTTATTTGAAGGTATCAAAATTGAAATTCAAAATCTCATTTGAATATCTGGAAGTATTTACACTTTTAGTTCATTTTAATCATGGTTAGAACGCTCTACATGATAACACTTTATAGTATTTCAAATTGTTTTTGATAAATTTGATAATCCTAGATCTGTGAACATAATATAGTTACCTGAATTTGCAAACAATGTTTATTTTTATATACAAACATGATTTTGTTAACTATTTTTTCATTCAATATTCTCAAACAAAGATAAGAGGGAAATAACACATATAGGGGAATAGTACTCTGTAGAGGACGACCCAGTATACAAAATCCCGTAATTTTTTAAAACTTTGAAATTATTTTATTATTCTTATAATGTTTTTATATTGTGTACCAAAGATAAAATGTTCCTCCCAAATTTTAATTGTTTTAAATTAAAATGTATTTTGCTTATCCGTATTTTTCTGTAAAGTTTAATAATAAATTGTTTTCTGGATTTGAGACAAAATCAAAATGATACCTCGCCGAGTGGGTATTTTACTCAGTGATAGAGTATTTGAACATGTAGTCTATACCTTATCGCCTTAAGTGTTTGTTAGTAGGCCTAATATACTTTTGTTTTGTCTGTAACATTACTGCCTATGCGTTTTTATATTTTGTAGGCTGTATTTATTGTTCAATATTATTACAACTAACTACTGTATTGGAAACTGTAAATTTATTTTACGTAAATGTTGTCAGTGTAGAACAATTCATACGAGTACTTTATTAGATTGGCATAAATGAGTCAATAATTTAAATCAAATCCACATTTTTCACAAATATGTTTGTTCAATCCTAGATCATGGTACCAATTTAAAAAAATGTATTCGTGTTTAAACATCATTATACGACTAGTTGCAAGGTTATATACAAATCATTATTTGTGTTTTATGTCCCACAGAACATTTTATTTCAAACATTCTCAAAGATATCTTACTAATGACATTTGAACTAACGACTCCTTGTTGTTTCTTTCTGTTTCTTGTAATGAAACTCTCCAAATTTCTGTTTTGTAAATTACCTGTGAACGAATTCAGATAGTTTTTTGCGACTTTCCATAGGAAAGATGAGCTATTGCAGTGACTTTTATGGTGCGACGTACGGTCGGGAGTGCTCTATGAGCAGAACACGTTAAGGGGTGTCATTAAAAATGTTATGTGTACATTTATATACAGGGTGCCCAGCTTCGACTGTTCGAAACTTCAAGGGTGTATTTGTCTGCTAAAAACAAGCAAATAATGCAATACAACATGTGTCCTATCTCTATTCGATTGCTGTCTGTCAGTCTGTATGTGATTTTTACAAAATACTTAAAAATTTTGGAAGTAGAAAAGATATTGAGTTCAAACTTTGTATACCTATTTTTTGCGTAACCTTTTATCACTGTACGAAAAATTAGAACATTATTTTAAATATTTTCAAAATGGCAGCTGTTTATAATGTTTAATATCAAATATCTCAAAAATTGAAAACTTTACAAAAACTTTACAAGAGACAAAAAAGTTTACTTTTTTAATGGCAAACACAATGGTTTATTTATTTTGTCTGCAGCTCAAAGAATAACAGAGATATTAACAAAAAAAGGGAAAATGTATTTCTTGGTAGTTGTCAACAATACCCAGAATTACTCTAGAAACAAAATATTTTAAAGTTATAATGAGCTAAACTAATAAGTTATTTGCATAATGTTTTGAACACTTTCTGAGCTGATTCCACTAGCAAAAAATAATAAACAAGTTCGTATATTAATAGGTCTGGAAATGCTTCGTTAGAGAGAGCTGGCGAAAGATTTCACCCGTGTTTCAGATTACTCACAGAACTCAAATCTCTAACGAAGCATTTCCAGACCTATGAATATATGAAGATTTTTATCATTTTTTGCTAGTGGAATCAGCTCAGAAAGTGCTCAAAACATTATGCAAATAACTTATTAGTTTAGCTCATTATAACTTTAAAATATTTAGTTTCTAGAGTAATTCTGGGTATTGTTGACAACTACCAAGAAATACATTTTCCTTTTTTTTTCAATATCTCTGTTATAATTTGAGCTACAGACAAAATAAAAGAATTATTCTGTTTTCCATTAAAAAAGTAAACTTTTTTGTCTCTTGTAATTTTTTTTGTAAAGTTAGCGGTTTTTGAGATATTTGTAATTTAAAATTATAAACGGCCGCCATTTTAAAATTTTTGAAAATAATGTTCTAATTTTTCGCACAGTGATAAACGGTTACTCAACAAATAGGTATACAAAGTTTGACCTCAATATCTTTTCTACTTCAAAAAATTTTAAGTATTTTGTAAAAATCACTTACAGACAGCATACGAATAGACATAGGACACATGTTGTATTGCATTAGCAGACAAATACGCCCGTGCCATGTAGTTTCGGATAGTCGAAGCTGGACATCCTGTATATCTAAGTAGCTCGGAAAAGTTAATTAGGCAAAAAAACTCCACCAACCATGGTCCAAACTCCAAACTCAACTAGAATGAAACGTTTTGGTATTGTATCCAAACAAAACTAATATAATAGATAATTATGCAAATGTCACTTCTTTACGCGACCTTATAGCCCTTGTGGTTCCCCCAAATAGATCGATACGAAAAATTTCATAAAAAATACTCGGTTCTAATACACGTGAGGGTTTTACCGTCTGTCAGTTTCTGACCCGATGCCGACGGCCCGGAATTCATCAAACGAATCGAGTTGGTCATCTGAGAGCGAAGCGAAGCAGTCCATAATCCGAGGCCGAAAGGGCGAGTTGCACCTCGCAAAGCGCGGTCCATAATCAGAGGCTGTAAGGTCGTGGTGCAAACTCGCAGTCAATGCGAGCGGAACGAAGCAGTCCATAATCCAAGGCCGAAAGGGCGAGTTGCACCTCGCAAAACGCAGTCCATAATCAGAGGCTGTAAGGTCGTGGTGCAAACTCGCAGTCGATGCGAGCGGAACGAAGC
>JAGFPH010003995.1:103613-122302 GCA_018207615.1 Philaenus spumarius | reverse complement strand
CGTAGTATATGGAGAAAGTATTGTTTTCGTAAAAATGTTCGAATTTGAATTTTCAGTTGAATTATCTGTTTTGGTGCTCCCAGAACCCCAAAAAATTGTTCAGTGCAATTATCTGTGTTGGTGCTCCCTGAACCCAAAAATATTTTTAGTGGAATTTTTTGTTTTGGTGCTCCCTGAACCCAAAAAAAGTGTTTTTAGAGTGGTGTCTGTCTGTCAGTCTGTCTGTATGTATACACGACCAGAGAGGTCACTATTGGTCCGATTTTCATGAAATTTGGTATGTAGGTACTAAACCCTAATATCTCCAGGCGCTTTTTTCATTTTTTGAAATTTTTAATTTGTAAGGGTAATTTACCCCTAAAAACCCATAAAAAACGACAAAAATGCAAATTTCTCAAAAACGGCTCTAACGATTTTGATCAAATTTTCAGTATTTATAGAAATGTGCTTAAGATGCCAAACAAAATGACACCACCCGCTTTTATCAAAACTTCGGCGTTTTATAATTATGGGGAAATGTTTAAAAATAAACAAGTTTGTGTTGTCAATCTAGCATCGCGGCAACGGCCGCACGGGGTAGCACCACGGTAGCGAACACGGCCAGTAATTCAAAGGTCGCGCGGTCGAATCCCGCCTGGGACAATAATTTTTTTATACGATTGACGTAGGTAGAATATTATTTTTTTGTTTTGTTCTAAAAAGTAGTAAATAAAAAGAATAAAAACAATATTATTTTGACTACAGTAAGTTGGGAGAAAGTTTGTGTCAGTTAACTGATACCGTTTATTTATAGTTACATTTTTCTTTCTATTGAAATTACAAAGTGTTCATAAAGTCCCTTTAACTCCCTTTATTATTTTTGTTATTGAAAATAAGTTAACAGAACTTTGTATATATCTTGTGTTGCATAACAGGACTCACATTTTGACATATCTGAACCGTTATGATTTTGGGGGGCTTGAGGGGGGTCGGGGTGCTAACAATTTCAAATATGAAGATAGGCACCATTGAAAAGCTTATTAAAAGAGAAACAGAATGGCACAAACTAGAGCTTAGTATCTTGCTTCGTTTCAAAGTAATGGACAATCAAAGTTCTGGAATATACCTAAGAAAAACTATTTATTCATAATGATTAATATTTGATAATTCATTGATTTATGAATAGCCTATTGATTTAATATTTAGTTAAGTATATGAACAAATATTTCAAACATTGCAGAACAAAAGTATTTGTTTTAAACCAAACCATAAACAAATTTAGTATACTAGGGGAGACCCCTGCGTGCTCCGCACGCCAACCACCGTGGGAATCTTCTAAAAACATATGTTATGTTTTATTTATAATAAAGGTGTAGGATTAATAATAACCTCAAAACTAAGATGGTAAATCATGTTAAATGTTCAAATCAAATTATTTCGTATATTTTATAACAACATTTATAATAAAGGTTAAAAGAACCAGTAAGGCTCAGGTGTAGGCCTACACTTAATAAAAAACCTAACCAAAAAGTTACTCACTATCAATTACCGTATATTATCAATAAATAGGTCAACTATATAGGCCCTATGTCTTATTTATTTTTAATTATAGGATGTAACATAGTTTTTTCTTATTTTTAAATTCCTTAACCCAAGTTTTTGTTGGTTTATGTGTGTTGAAACATGTGTTGGTTCAAAATAGGCCTAACTTAAAATATTATTTTCTACTAAAAGCTGGACATCCGAATCAACTGTATTATCTGTTAAGCTAGCCATACACGGTCCGATTTGTAGTCCGATTCAATGTCCGATGTCCGATGTAGGATCCGATGTAGGAGCGTGAATGGGCTTGATGGACGACGAGTTGGATAATCGTACAAATCGGAGTCCCAGACCAGACTACAAGATGATCCGACTTCCAACTTCCGACGGAGTCGGACTGTGAATGGAGTGATCGTCCGATTGTCATTTTAAACTTTCTCCTTGTTGATGTTTGATCTTCCCTTTTCCCCTATACTTTGTACATTTTTACTTCTATAATAATGGATAATAAAGGGTTTTTGGAATTTATTGAATTGTATTGGGAGAATAGGTGTTTGTGATTATGCAAAATGACATGTTTTTGAGCATCTTCGCGTCACAATAGTTCAAAAATAATTTCTCAACCTATTGAAAAACATAGGTGAATGTTTATTTTACTATACACTAAAAAAAATAGGAAGTTGTCTACTATATTTAAAAAATATAGGTGATTGTTTAGTATACTGAAAAATGTAGGCGATTGAAAGTATACTGACAAAATATAGTAAATTGTTTAGTATAATGAAAAAATAAAGGTGATTATTTAGTAAACTGAAAAAATATTGGCGATTGTCTACTATATTGAAAAATGTAGGCGATTGTCTACTATACTGAAAATATATAGGGATTGTTTTCTATACTGAAAAAAATATAGGCGGTTATCTACTATATTTAAAAAAATAAGTGATTGTAAGTATACTGACAAAATATAGGGAATTGTTTAGTCGAATTATTTGCATATAGTAATTGCTGTACATTTTTATACAACTACCACTATGTAGGCCTACAAGGAAAGAAGACTGAATTGGAATGATTTCTTGTCGTGGAGTTGAAAATTTGAGAACTTTTTGAATAATGTAAATCAATGTGTATATTTTTTATTTATTACTAGGGATACACAAGCGTGCTCCGCACGCCAAACCTGTTGGAACTTTCTATACACATAATTATGTTATATTGTCTTTATAATATAGATGTAGGATTAATAATAACCTCAAAACTAAGATCGTAAATGTCCAAAATGAAATTATTTTATATTATAACATCAGTTATAAATAGGCCTAATAAAGGTTAAAAGAACCAGCAATGCTCAGGTCTACATTTTAATAAAAACCTAACCTAAAATTTAGAAAAAGTAAATAATGGCTTCAAAGTTTAAAATCAGCTGTTAATAGAATTATTATTAATGGAAACGTTAGTTGGATGGTAAGTTGGATCGTGAGTGGTGAAACGCATCCAACTTGCAGTCCAACTCGGTCGTCCTACAAATCGGACCGTGTATGGCTAGCTTTAAGCCTTATTTAAAAATCATTATTTACTTGTACAAAAACAGCTGGATTAGTTTGTTTGTTATTATAAATAGCTGTTTTGTATAGAAATATTTTTATAACCTACTGAATACTATAAACATAATTATTTACATCCACGAAAGCAGCTGGATTAGTTTGTTTCTTATTATAAACAGCTGTTTTGTATAGAAATGGTTTTTAAATTCGTTCCATGTTAATCTTATGGGGAAAACCCGACCTTTGAGATTAGCTCACGCCATTAAGGATAAGAATTTTTGACATCTAAAACCTTATTGCAAAACTACGAAATGAGACGAATTTTTTGAAACCTCAAACATTAAAATTGGTCCAGAAATAAGGGAGGAGTTGTGTTTACAAAAAACGGCTTCACGTATTATATATAAGGATACCCTTTTAAATCTAAAACAAAACATTATTTCTGTCCACTTGAAAAGGAAAAATAATAAATACTTCTTATTCCTTATGTTCTGAAATTTTATATAGTAAGTTGGCAAGTCTTGTTAAATAAAATCTTGTTAATAATGGAGTAGTACATCAAGTTCTTGAATTAAGTTATTGTCTTTCTTAATTTACCTCTTATAACAAACATTATGAAATTAGAAAACAATTATACTAACTTTTTATTCAACCTCAGCAACAGCAACTACAACCACTTCAGCCTCACCAGCAGCAACTACAGCCTAATCAACCTCACCAACAGCCCCTCCAGTCTTTCCAGCAACCCCTACAACCTCCACCAAGCGGATACGAAAACAACTTCAACCCGAATGTTGGAGTCACAAACTATGCCCAGACTCCGGGACCCGAAGAGAACCAAGTAAACTACCCTAACTTCCAACAGCAACAGATACCACCGTCCCAGCCAGCCGAGCAGAGCGCAGGGCCGGAACCAGAAGTCCACAGGCCTAGAGGTCACAAGAGCTATGAAAATACCGAAGAATTTCCTACAGCGGAAGAAGACGACGAACTGATATCGGAAGCTATTCCTGGACAGCCGGATGACGACTATCCTGTGTTCGACGGTATTCCGAAGACATCCTTTACGTGCTCGGACAAAACATTTCCCGGATACTTTGCAGATGTTGAAGCCCGTTGTCAGGTGAGGACATTATCAACTATGTAATACAACCCAAGACAAATATAAACGTAACACTTTGGTCTTGCTAGAGCAAGATGATAAAAGTTATTGCTTATAATCCTTACAATTCCTGTCTTGGAAAAATGTAATTGTAAATTTGTGTTCGAATCTTAAAAACATATATAAATTGAAAATATCTGTTATAAGTTACAGAGAGAATTTTGAAATCTTAAATATTTTTTAAAACCAAAGCGTTTTTAAAAATTACGAATATTAAGCTTGTTATCCAATTAAGATCAGCAAACAAATGTTGCCTAATTTTAGCTCCAAGGGTAAAATTAGCTCAGTATTAAAAGTCTTAAATTATAAAATATTGTTTAAAATTGATGGTTTAAAAGTAATTTAAAAGTGTTCCCATAGCTAAATCTTCAATTATTTTCAAGAAAATTCATGTAAAACCCAAACTTTCATGAGTTGAAAACATGATCTCATAGCTTTAATTAAACACATTTTTTTATTAAAAAATATCAATTTTATTAAAAATAAACACAACTACAAATTAAACACTAGTGTACTACTTTAAAATGTAGATCTACTTATAAGAAAATTTTATTATTTCGTAACAAAACTATTTAAAACCAAATTTTGTTTTATTTTTACTTAAAACAAATAACATTTTTTATATATATATGTTAGCTTAAAACACAGCACCAGTTCGTGTAAAATGTACGATTTTGACATATTATGTATAGGCTAAGTATTATGGTAGGCCCGGGCCTATGGGCGCACGGCCGAGAGAAACAAATTTAAAACAATATCTAAAAATAAAAATAAATAGCCATTACTTAACATATTTTTTGAATTGATTACAAAAAATCATTCTGGTTTTGAAGTTCATTTGAACAAATAATTGTTGGTATTTTTACTTTATATCACAGTTTTTGTGTCACGTTATCAAAATACTTCATGTAAGCTGAGTTTCTAAGAATAAACCTATTTTATAATGTGTTGCGGAGTTTTTTAATTTATTTGCCCAAAAGACTAAATTGAACAAAACCTAAGTTTTTAACATATCAATGGCCATGCTTTGCGGGAATGCTCTGCGGGTTGGATCGTTTTGTTTCAGTCCCACAAACGTGAGCTCACTATGTAATACATAAAATTACTAAAAGTGTTTTAAGACGGCATTTTGTTAAGCCCAGAACCAAGTAAATTACTCAAAAAATGCAATGATAAAATTGCATCGTAAAGTGGTGTTTAAGCAATTAACATATAGGCCTGTTATAATTTTTTAATAAAGGTTTTTGGGGAAGTAACTTTAACCAGACTAGGGGGCGGAAAAAATTATTGGGCCTAGGGGCGCCAAAATGCTAAAGCTTTGATAGCCCTTTAAAATAAAATGATTTCCCACTCTACCTTCATTACTATTTGAAATATTTTAGATGTGAGTGAGTATGTCTATTTTAGACAAGCAATATTTACCAATTTCTAGAAAAACGTTGCTACAGAGAGTGCCAAGCAGCGTGAAGGGTCACTTGAGCATGCGCTGTAACGTCTTACCCTCTCCTACTCGACTGTGAGTCTACAGTACAGCCACCACCAAAAAGTGTTGATATACAATCAACACGACTACATAGCAGACATGAATTAGGTAGGGCAGGCGGCTCTGACTGTACTCCGCCGCGAGAGGGGAAATGTGGTGGGAGCTGGCGTAGGAGACTTGCACACCCCCTCTTCGCGCTCCATCCTAATTGGCGCTATCTGTACTGAATTAAACCATTCAGTGACGGTACTTACATAAATATATAGTCTACAAGAAAAAGTATGAAGACGGATAGGCTAAATGTCTTAGTCCAATCTGTTACAGTTGGAACCTAGAAAGCAGTTGCCATAGATCCAAACTTAATTTTTAATTTTACCTACACTATTGTGCTCTCCGCCTTCGTTAATCTAACTGCCATAAAGAAGAAACAATAAAAAAAAACTAAAATTGGGTAGGTTCGGTTATAGTCAACATTTTGAAGAGGGACGAAATAATTGAAAGTTCGAAATTTTAACTAATAAATAATCAAAGTCAAAGATTAACTTTATCACAACTATGGGTACGTCGTATGTACTAAAAAAAAGAAAATGGGAAAAATAAACAATGCAGCCAGATTAAGGTTGTCTTGAGGAGCTGCGTCAGTCAAGGGAAAAACGTTCGATCGTGTTTTTCCGACAAGTCTTGTCTTGTTCGATGTAGTGTGCGGACGCTCCAGATCCGTCCATGCTGAACCTTTCGCATCAGACGCTTTCAGACATATTGTCTTGTTGTGTTCCGTTCTGTTTGATTATGTGTGCGGCCAGCCTACCACTTCCATCAAGCACTGGCAGCAAAAACATCACCGAATAGCAGTCAAAAATGTCCAAATAGTATTTAAATTGTAAAAAAAAAACTTCGCCACTAACAAAAAATAGGTTGTCACTGAAAATGTTGAAAATTGGTGTAAATATGTGGAAAGTTCCAGATTTTTTTGTGACGTACATAGACATACTGTAAATTGATCAAATTTGGGAGTATTGAACCAATCTTTTTCAAACTTTAACTTAAAATCTCCCCATATGTTATGCCTACATATGATAAAAACTGAATAAAAATAAATTTACTGATTCTGAAGTTAAAAACTATCAGAAAGACAGAGAGACATTGTATATAGTATAAAGATAGAGATATACATACTGGGCCTAGTGTAAGAACATGTTTATATATCTATGATGATGATTTTTCAAATTCCCCTTTGATATATATCTATCTTCAATAAATCCAGTAGAAAATGTAAAATATTTTTATAGTTAGTTGTTATTATTTTTATTATCTACCTTCAAACATTATTTTTACTAATGGATTAGAAAAATGTGGTGTATAGCCTTTTCTATATCAAAATACATTCATAATATACAGTTCTTCTTATAACCACAATTACTTATAAAAAATAATAAGATGATTTTAGATTCATATTTGAATGACCTTTTTAACATGAATGTGTACTTTTGACCTTGAAATGTAAAATCCGATAAATGCATCAGAAGGCATTTTTTATATTCTTTCACTATTTTTTAGGTTTTCCACATTTGTGAAGTAGGCGGAGCCAAACATTCCTTCCTCTGCCCCAGCGGAAGCGTCTTCAACCAAAAATACCTAGTATGTGACTGGTGGTATGACTTCGTCTGCGAGAATGTACAAGAGCTATTCGCAGATCAGCAAGAGCTAGACAGACAGACTCAAGAAAGAGAATTTCCCGCGGCTGCAACCGGAGCTGGAGAAATTCCAGCAAGTAGTCCTGGGCCGCAAGACGTTCAGTATCAGCAACAACAACAGCAGCCACAACAACAGCAGCAACAGCAACAGCTTAACCAACAATCTGAGTACACACCATCAGGTCAAGGTCAAAATGTAAACAATTATGGATTCTCTGATAATGGTTTTAACTTTCAAGGAAACAACAATGGTTATTTCCCTCCTAATGATATTTTTCATGGAGCAGAAACAGGAGTTCCTAACAGGAATAGAAACTACGAAAATGAAAATCAAGGAAATGAATACGTAAATCGAGGGCCAGAAAATGGAAACACCAATAATGAAAACGCCAATACTGAAAACAACAACAAACAAAACGAACAACATGTACAGCAATCAAATGAATTGAAAACAAAAATAAACGAAAACAGAACTATGGTAAATGAAAATAACAGTGCAGCATACGTCGCACCAAAGAAAGACATCGGGCCTGATGTGAGACACAGACAGAATGTTCGTATCAGCAGAAGAGGTAACCAGTTCCCAGGACAAGTTAAACCGACAGAACAAACTCTGAAACCATCGGAAAATCCTCTGCAACGGCCTAATGTTGCTCAAACTAGAGCTCCAGATACAACTCCTAATAGATTTTCCGGAAACCAATACATATCATCCACTCCAGAAACGTTGAACAAAGAACTTGAGCAGGAACTAATTAAGAACAATCAGGAAGCAAATATCAATCAGGCATTATCTGCGCCTGCATTTAACAATCCTAACTACCAAACACCTGTTCCGTTAAATAACTGATTAAAATCAACCTAAATTATGTAAATAATTTTGTCAGTTATTTTGTATATAACTATTTATTTATTATGCGTAAGAATTATTAAGCCCGTAAGGAAAGCGAGTTTGATAAAAGCTTTTTTGTATAATCATATTAACAATATAAATAACTATTTATTACACTAAATTAAAGAGACAGATTTGTGACAAGTTTTAGCATTTTTACAATAATTTTAATAGGTACTTTAATTTGTAGATTTACAAGGATTTGTTTCATTTTCATGCAATATTGATGTTACTGTAAAATGTATAGTAAATTGTGAGTTTAAGATGGCATACATAAAAGCTCTAGAAGAAAAAGTACAATCATCAAGGAGAAAACGAGCATTTTAAGAGGCCTAAAAACTGCCGTCACAATATGTTTCCAGTTGTCTTTTATTTAATAATCGTCTACTCTCCAGCCTCTTTGATACAAGAGCAAAAGAATTTTTTCCAAGTGACCTAGCTATAACTTAGAGGATTCAGTGTTTTAGAAATAGCTTTTAATTAAAAGCAATAAAAGAGTAAAAGTAAGGTCAAGACACCACTAGAGCTTTGTTAATTCATCCTCGATGTTACAGTCCTGTAGAACCATTGCCTTCGTCAGGACGTTCTACCAATGAATCTACCTTTTGATTATCTTCTCCAGCCTCTAATATCCAGAGTTTTGGAATAAACTTTTATGTAGTAAAAAAGAAACTCCACAGAAGCCATCAGTGAGAAAAAAGTGCTGCCAGGGAGAAAGTGAGAAATAAATGGGGAAGTGATACAACTTGGCTGAAGCTATCTTTTAGTCAGTACTATTGGATAGGAATGAAATACCAGTAATGAGATGGTTTGAACTGAGGGAAGATAGCAGACAATTTTTTAAGCATCTAATAAGCATGCATGGTGGTTGCCCCCATCAGGCAAACATCACTCAGAATCCACGGATAGCTTTGCAATAATGTTAACAGTAATAAGATAATAACATTTTATTTCTATAGTGTGTAAGATTTTTTTCACTATCTTATTTTTATTCAAGTAGATGTGAATTATATTTTTTAGTACATAATTTACATTAGTATATTTTACACTAATATAGCTTATAACTTAAATAAATGTTCATTATATAAATGACCATATTTCCTACAGTGAAGTCATGAATGCTCGGCTCACTTGAGTTTAGGCTGTGAAGTTTCTATTAATTAAGTTGTAAACACATAGTTCCATTTTTTAATAAATAAAATATAATTGTTTGTGTGTCAGTGTACCTATTTTGTGTTTAAACCTTCTTGTTAAATTAGGCTTTGACACATCAAAAATCCAAATTTATTTGTCAAAAACCTTAATTACCGTACTTTAAAAATTACTTAAGGGTCGGCTCTAGCTGTCGGCCATGTTGGCTGACACTCCATAAGACCAATGTTAAATTAAAATCCAAATTTTTCCTTTATTTTTGATCGGATGATTATGAACGATATGCCATTTTAAAGCTATGGCCAATATGCATGCAAATGGCTTTTCCAAAACTAAGAAAAACATTTTGTTTAATATTTATTAACAATTTAAAACATTGATTTTTAATATTTTTTTATGTTGTCACTATTAATTATAGCGAAAAACTACCAAGCCATTCGCATGAAGAATTTCGTCCCCAAGAGTTTGGTATTTTTTTTAAAACGCTATTTGAACAATTGCGGGTTTTAAATGGATATAGGCTGAGCAATGTCCGTGTAACCTACTGCCGCTATAGGGTGACTTTAAATATTTTTTTATGTTGTAACTATTAATTATAGCAAAAAATTACCAAGCCATTTGGATGAAGAATTTTGTCCCCAAGAGTTTGGTATTTTTTAAATAACGCTATTTGAACAATTGCGGGTTATAAATGGATTTAGGATGAGCAATGTCCGCGTAACCGCGCTATGATGGAGTCGCAGGTTGCTTTCTGTTTTACTAGAGCCGACCCTTAAATGAAAACTGAACAGAGTAGAAATGTATTAAATCTAACAAACATATTTTGCTAAACTAAAGGTCATGAACAAATTTATTTTTACTTAAAAATTGTGTGCCAGTAGTATTGCAAAAGTAATGCCATACCAAGGGCCTGTTCTCTATAAAAGGGTCTCTAAATTTTGTTAGTAAAAGTTTTTACTCCTTTATTGTTCACACTTTTGTTTAAAATTGTTGCATGGATGAGTAAAATAAAAAGTATAGTTGTTATTACTCAATTTGTAAAAAAGTGTCAACTAATGTGGTGTGTTTTTTATAGTTTGGTAAGCTGCTAAATAAGTGGCAATGCAATCGCTGTGGAAGAAAGTACAAATACAACATTTTGGCTAAAAGATATTCTACTCTTATAAAGATAGCTACGTAAATAGAATAAGAAAAGTATAATGAGTTTACAAGTTTCAGTCCAAAATGAGCTTAGAACGACCACTCCACAGGAATTCGACAACACCCTTCCCATTATGTCCTTGCTGTTAAATTGACAACAGATCTCAGTCATAGTTAGGGTTAAATTGGGTATAGAAGTGCCTGACAGTTTACATATTTTGGCGTAAGACTTTTAACATAGCAGTGGGTACTTTACATATATTTTTTTTCAGTGAGAAATCCACTTTGTGACAGAACAGGTGTTTTTTTACAAGAATGGTACTATAGCAACTATGGTTTCAGAATAGCCTATTATTACAACTATTAGGCACATAAATTAAACATTTTTATTGTGTGAATATATTGTTGAATATCAACAGAACAGATCCACGGATCTAAACATAAATTGAAAAACAACATTTGTATTTATAATATCTTGCTACAGATACCAGTGGGAATGCTGGCACTTGAGCAAACCGCTACTAACCCGACTAAAAACATCAGTACCCGGCACATCTCTGTTTAACATGTTCACTGCTGTTGGACGCACATGTGATCTTGACACTGAACACTATGAGAAGCGGCCGACGCACAGTGCATTGCACGCCAACCCAAAGTATTGGGAGAATTTTCAATACACAGAGCATTGCGTGCTTCGCACACCAATTTTAGGCCACTGTACTATGGAAGCACATGTGCATCCACTTTAAAATATTAGTGATTATTACGTAGAAAGGTTGAAACATAAAAAATAAAGTAGTTTCTACTCTTTTAGGCTATAAATATAAAAAATAAAAGATCAGCTCCTAGCATAGTAAATACGTAATTTGATTAGCAGTGAAAGAGTTGAGGGTGAGGTCTAAGGATGAGTCACATTAGAAAGCGGTTGGAATGTTTTTTTTTTTCTCCACTTGCGCTCTTTACTCCACCATCGCGCCAGGGTGAGGCCAAGTTCTATACATTATATTGAATAGTGTTTGAAATTGTTATAGTTATAAATAAATTAAAATATTGATATAAATTAAATCAAACAACTCAATTACCTGTTTAAGGATGTAGGCTACATTTTTATTTTTTATTCACTTTCAAACCCTACTTTTGACTATGAATAGTAATAAACCCCTCCACAGGAATCTGTATTAAACAAGTAATAATTTTAAATTGTAGGTTTTGTAGTACCAATTTCTGGTAGTAAAATAATAGCCTTATCTTCTTCTACTTTCTTGAATAAATTTTATAAAAATTGCTTTCGACCTCTCACCAGAAAAATCCTAAAAATAATATTCAAGATCAGTAGTATTCATATACTCTGGGAAATCCAAGTTGATCTGTATGCATTTGAATCATTAATCTAATCTAAGCTAATATAGAATTTATTTCAAAATAATGAATGAAATGACTGGGGTGAATAGGTCAGGCTTAACACGTTCGCTACCGAGCGTCACATATATGCGTCGCACTATTCTTCCCCACACACTATTAAGCAATACACATAGACTGAGACAAACAGATCTGACATTCGCCACAGACCATGAGCATGATTTTGTTCAAATGAGTTAACATACTTTTTAATAACCTAAAAGGTATGTCAAGCAATACACATAGACTGAGACAAACAGATCTGACATTCGCACACAGACCAAGAGCACGATTTTGTTCAAATGAGTTAACATACTTTTTAATAACCTAAAAGGTATATGTCAAGCAATACACATAGACTGAGACAAACAGATCTGACATTCGCCACAGACCAAGAGCATGATTTTGTTCAAATGAGTTAACATACTTATTAATAACCTAAAAGGTATGTCGAGCAATGACTATTTGTTTTTGTTACTGTTCTCAGTGTTTTTGAAGTCGTCGTTTACATGCAACGTTCATTTCAAAAACATAGTAAGTTTTTTTGTTAGACTCTGAAACAATGTTAGTAAAACAAAGTGTTTTGAAAGTTGCAAACCAATAAAAATTAAAACTGAAATACAAAAGCAGAAAAACAGAATTCCCAGGAATTGTTACATGAGAAAGGGGGGAGAAAGGTTCCTATGAACTTCGCATTGTAAAAAGGTGGGAAAACAACAAAGAAATGAGGCGTGAGAAAGGGAGTAGAAAGATTCCTGAGAACTTCAAGTCTTTGCATTCCCACGAAACCAAATCGGGAAAACAACCAAGAACTGTGGCTTGAGAAAGGGGTAATTTTCCTGAGAACTTTACGTTCCCACAATCAAAATCGTCAAAGTTACAGACCAAGCAAGTGATACCAATAAATCAGGTCTTTAAAATATACAAGCACTTCAAAATTAGCAGTTAAATAACACTGACGCAAATACGCGACGTTAGTCTATTTCAATTAGACGAGGCATCGCACATTTGCGGCAGCAGTCTGTGAATATGCGACCCATATATGGGACGCTAGTCTATGTGTACCGAAACATTTTACTATGGTGGTAGCCAACGTGTTAAAAAGTTGTTCAGTCATTCAGTAATAAAAGGTAATGAGGTGGCTGATCCCTCGGCAAGATTGGGACAGCAGTTCTGTGGGAAACATAAGGGCTGTATCAGGAAAGTGGTTAAGACCTAAACGAAATGACCCATGTCCGATCATTGGGATGAAGCTACTGGTCTCAGGTAATCAAAAACATTTATACAATTTACTAATGTAAGTCCATGAGTAGAACAGATCTAAGGAGAACAATTGACTGGTCACTGTCCTACCAGATACCACTTGGAGATAATGGGGCTGGTAGTAAAAGACTCCTTCCTGTTCTTCAGCTGAACACATTGTTCAGAAGAAGTACACTGATTCAGAAGGGTTTTTGAGTGCCCTGATTTAATCGGTAGATACAAACCACAGTAGGATTTGAATTACGCTAGTTTGATTTGATTCCACAAAATATCTAATGGAATGCAGTAGAGCAGAGCCTTTGGGCTCCTCAACTCTTAAAAAATAATATTAGGAGGAGACACTGTTGGTATGCACAACAGTGTTCTATATGACATGTAATAAATTATTTAAAACTCAAAAAAATAAACAAAATCCAAGCCCTACATGTTTATTTACCTGAAGTTTGTTTATTTTGTTTTTTTTTTTTTAATAATAACAAATTTAAAAGTTAAAAAACAGTTTAATAAACATATAAACTACTTTAATGGTTACAGTTAAAATTTAAAATAACATATTTAGCACAGTTTGTCCAAATATTTCTAAACAAATCAATAAAATTTATTAATTTGTACAATTTGTTATTACTACTTCTGAACCATCTTATCAGACCTACTTTAACCCTTTGAGGAGTAATCACGTCATATGACGTGATTTCATTTGTCCCGTATAGGAGTGGAAGATCTCACATTTTGACATGCTTCCAGAGGAAGAATTTTTTTAAATCATAAAATTATTAGATATTGTTTACCATATCCATTTTCAACACATTTACAACTTTAAAATGATTTTAACACATTTATTACTTTAAAATGATTATAGAATCGAGTTTGGGTTTTGTATAAATCACTTTATATGACATGATTTTTTTCACCAACTAGGAACAACGAGAAATAAACACTTAGAAAAATTTAGTTATTGATTTATTATAAAAATTCAGTTATAAAAACAAGCAGCTCACAAACAAAGTAGTCCAAAAAGTGAGAAGAAGAAAGAAGCAAACACAATGTCATGCCTGCTCATCCTAGAGCAATAAAGTAGCAACTATTAATTAATACAAAGACACTTTTGCAGTACATATCTACACTCTAGTGGTGAAATAACCAACTGTTTGAGTCGTAAGAGAAACTCGGTCCCATGGCAATCAGGAACGTCATATGACATGATTACTCTTTAAACCACCCCTCAGAGGGTTAAACCATAGATCATGAATAATAAATAGATCTTGCATCCATACGGAGGCTGTGTGCCGGAAAAAAGGTTGTTGCGAAAATAGTACATGATCGCGCCGCGAGGTAGCGCTAGGGAGAAATCATTGGTAGCATTGGTGTTTCAAACAGCTTCCATCGTTTCCCCAATAGATAGCGCCAAAAAAGTCGAATTTCCAGTGGAACAAAATATTGCATTGGATCGGAGTTCTATTAATTAGGTTATCCAAATACAATGGTTAAACTAATGATGGCTGCTTGGTTGATTGAATCTAGTCTTGTTTGAAGTGTTTTGCTGTATTATATTTTATTAATGATTGAAGAAATAGCTGTCCAAATCTTGCTTAGTTAATAAATACAAAAAAAAAAAAGAATAAAAATGGACTTTAATGTAGGCCTACTAATTTACAATTATCAACACTAATAAAAAATATACTAAACATAATTATTTTAAATGTTTTCACAAAATAACTTTTCAAAATTCAAAAACCACGTCTTTTTGTATAACGCTAACGAACCATGTATGTCAAATAAATCTACATGTAATCGTAACGTTTGTTCATATTCCCTTTCTCAATGTTGGCAGCAATTGCTATATTAATTACGTTGTTTTCAAGAAAGAAGTCACTCGTAACAATATTAGCTTGGTGCCACCAAAGCTCTTGACACCATTTAGTTAGGTTATGATTGACAGAATGCGCCATACTACGAAGGCTCTTTCTAGGGTTGAATAAGATGTCGAACTGGTTCGGTGTAAGTTGAGCCATCGCTGCCCACATCCCGAGTCTGGGGTTCCTTAATTTGGTATCGTTCATGGTGGAGTTAAGGAAAGAAAATAAGCTGCTAACTGTATTTACATTACCCCATTGTTGGCGTATTGGTGGCCATAACCAATCAAATTCTGAAAGCAAAATGAAAAGAAAATAATTATTTCCCGATTATATTATAGACATCAAAGGTTTCTTCCTTGTATTAAACTACAAAATGTAGTGCAGAGACTATTTCGTAGAACAAATCACTAATCTTTGTATTTTATTATTATATTTCAAACATAATACTTGAATAAAACTGAAATAGTATGCTTCATCTTTAAAAAAAACATGAAAACTTTTTAGAAATGAACTGACCATTAATTAATCTTATAATAATGTTGGCTGTTGGCTTTCAATTCCTCTAAATAGAAAATTTAAAAAAAAAGTTAGTTTTCTCTGAGAAAGTATAAAACATAATAAGGTTAGACTATGAAATTAACCCTTATAAGACGTGCGGAAAAAGTTACACTATCGGTCGTGTGGCATGCAAAAGACCGCATTAGCTGAAATTGTATTTAATAACGATTTAACGTTAAATAATTGCAGTAGTAAATATTTGTAATGTTTACTAGTCTTGAGGCAAGACTAGTATGTTATTGATCCATAAGGATGGTAATATATAGAAAGGTCTTCATTGATTTAAATTATATAACATTTTTAAGATGTCAAACTTGTGGTGAACTTAATTTTGTACGTACCTTTTTGAAAAAATGTTTTAGTTAAATAAAAAACTAGAAACTTTTTTAGAACTATTTATTATTACAATAGAATACAGAAAACAAACCATTACACAATGAAAGAAGAAGGTACTCGTCTTGTGTATTATTTAATTATGAGTTCTGCAATCATGAAAAAGTGCTTTACTTCTTTCTATCCAAATATTGCTTTATTCAACAACCTTGTTAATAAGAGTGAGGAAAAAAGCTTCCATGTTTCATATGGTGTTTTGGTTGTCAATGCCTCAGCTTTTGGCGAAGCATCAGCATGTTGGGTCGTCGGATCTTCCACGAATCCGCATTGTAAATATAAATGTTCCAAAAAAACTGGAAATGTCAACGAATATTTACAAATAAATACAATGACACGGTAGGTCGTGCGGTATACCAATGTCCGCACAAAGAATAACGCAATAGGTCGCAAGGCGTACAAAAGAGCGCACTTCTTGTTAAACTGCCTAGTTAATCCAAATGCCATCAGCGAACTGGATTTTTTCCCAAGCTGTGTTAGCAAGAGTAATGGGGGATATATGTGAAGAGCGGTGGGGGTTGGGGTGGTAACGGTCTGATTTCTACACTAGAAAATATTTATACTGCGGAGATTTGTACGCCGCGCGCCCTATTAAGGGTTAAGCGGTCCTCTGAGGAAGGGCATTGTGAGGTTTGTGAAGTCATTGTTTAGGCCTAGAGGTGAATAAAAACAGAGAAAATGGAGGAAAGGAAACTGTGGAAGGCTTAGATGGAAAGATTAACTAAAAAAGGGTCTAAAACATATGCTGAAATGTGTTAGAGAGAGAGAGTAGAAGGGATGAAGGATCATCAGGGAGGACAAAACCAAATACAATCTGAAAACTTTTATTATTATTATTTTTTCTTTAATTTTACTTTAAAAGTAACCAATATAGCTCAATTTAATATAGACGAGGGAGCAGAGAATAGAGCAGGTAAACTGGTCGACAGTAACTAGTACCGGTATGGGTCTACCATGAGCACTCTGTGTTGAAAGCTCAAATTGTAGCAGATTCAACGAGCATCTTCAAGTTCCCAACCACTCTACTTCCAACGGATGCATGTAAAGCCCAAATTATATAATCTTACCTTTGGCAACTTCATTGTCTCCATAAGTAATGATCAGCTGTTTGCCCTCCAACCAGATGTCATCCAGCCTCGGCCAGAACCCATGAAATGGAACTGCTACATCCTTCAATTCTCTTTCTAATAAGTCTACAAGTCGGCTGTGCCGGGAATGTCTTCCTGTAAATCCCACTGGAAATCTATGGAAGTCTAAAACCACAATCTCTTCCTGTACTTTGGAAAGAAATGCTTTGATCTGTCTAAGTATTGGAACTAACGGCTGCACTTTGATTAGGTCGTGATTTATCCAGAAACTAAAAAGAAAAAATGTTTTAGTGAAAACTACGTTATTGACAATTTATTAAAAATCTAAACAAAGTTACTTTTGCAAGACTCTTGCAAAATTTTCTTTGATCTTGATGAATTTTTAGGATGAGTTATCTCAGAACGTTTTAATAACATTTAAGTGGAAACATGCCCGGATTTACCATTAGCCAAATTATCAATGTAGTATAGTAATTACATTAAATGCATAAATGATGAATGAAACTATGCATAAATACCCTAATCGTATATTTATCTACATTTTACTGTTACATCTTTTAGTTATTTATACTAACCAAATACTGAACTAATTACAGATTCAATACGACAATGCGTGCCATCTGTTGCTTGACACGGATACATAATGGAGCAAACTTATGTCTTCCAATCATTTGTGAAGTTGAGCTTCTGTACTCTTGTCATTTGTATAAAACTACAGCTGACAATTATACACAATATATCCATGTTGGTATGTTGACTATAGATGGTGTCACCTGTGCCAAACAAACTAAGAAACAAGGTTTTTTCTTTGGAGAAGAACTTAGTCATTGGAAACTATGTTCATGACAATCTTACGCAGAATGCAATAACATTCAACAAAGTAACCGTTAAACTTCAGTATGAATTCTATACATTTCATATTATTCTATTTTCTTCAATAAAATTGAGTAATTAATAAAAGACCTTTAATGGACAAATCTCGTGACATGTGTTATGTAACAACCATGAAATCACTCCCATCACAACACAATTCCTCTTTCAACCTGTATTCCTGATGCTTGTGTTCATTTTGTTTGCCCTACGTACAAACCAAAATTGTAGACTTTGTGTTACAAAAATGACACTGTACTGTTTGACATTGTGTAGGAAAATTGTTTATATTAATTATAAAGCACAACAAATTGTTGGCAATCAAAAGTTGTCATCGTAAAAAAATATACTGTGAAATTATTTTTTCTCATGGTCTAGATGTTAACTCTTTGCTGCATAGTGTTGCATATATGAATCACTGCAAAGTTGTCCATTGTTTAGCTGGTCAATCAATCAAATCATTTCTGATGCTGATGTGGATCACTATGCACACCAGGTCTCCTTTTCATTCATTGTGAAAATACACTGTTTGAAATAAGCGATGATTTCAAAGCACATTTTGCTTTAAAACTTTTATTTTATTTAGTTTTTACCATACCATTCCAAAACATGTATAATTTTCATCAGAGAGATCTGGCTGCACTTGCAGGCTGTTTATCTTTTTACAAGAAATTGAGG
>JAGFPH010003995.1:80771-93613 GCA_018207615.1 Philaenus spumarius | reverse complement strand
TTTTCAGTATTTATAGTGCTTAAGATGCCAAACAAAATGACACCACCCGCTTTTATCAAAACTTCGGCGTTTCATAATTATGGGGAAATGTTAAAAAATAAACAAGTTTATGTTGTCAATCTAGCATCACGGCAACGGCCGCAAGGGATAGCACAACGGTAGAGAAGACGGCCAGTAATTCAAAGGTCGCGCGATCGAATCCCGCCTGGGACAATAACTTTTTTATACGATTGACGTAGGTAGAATATTATTTTTTTGTTTTGTTCTAAAAAGTAGTAAATAAAATGATTAAAAACAATATTATTTTGACTACAGTAAGTTGGGAGAAAGTTTGTGTCAGTTAACTGATACCGTTTATTTATGTAATTTACTACTTTAATACATAAATTTAAGACAGCATTGAGTTCTCTTAGAAGGGTTTTGGCTGCCAAGGCTTGACGATGTATAAAACAATGAACCCCAGTCACATCAGCATTTTTTTCTCTTACTAATTGCACGAAGCCTGAGCGAGAACCAAGCATTGCAGGGGCGCCATCTGTACATACGCCCATCAGTTTTTGCCACAAGAGTTCATATTTGTTAAAAGTCTGACACTGCTTTCATCACATCAACAGCTTTTGTAGTGGTCACAAACTCCGTAGAAAACAGTAGCTCTTCTTTCATTCGTTCGTTTTCCATATATCGAACATATACAATTAACTGAGAACATTGTGCTATGTCTGTACTCTTGTCTAGCTGAATATCAAAAAACGGTGATGGTTTTACTGCATCAATTACTACCTGGTTTTTTATGTCTTCCGCCATATCATCAATGCGACGATTTACTGTGTTGTCTGATAATGGTATTTGAGATAATTTTTGCCTACTGTCTGTTCCAAGAATAATATCAGCTGCCTTTATGAAGATAGCTCATATGAAGCTTCAAGTACTTTTTCAGATGTTTGAGAAGTAGATTCAGTACTATCCAACTTCATGCGTTTTAAATTTTCAGATTTTACAGCAAAAAAACTCTTTGGTTTGTCTTTCAAAGAAGTATGTTTTGTTGACAAATGTCTTTCAAGATGATTAGGCCTCATGGCAGCATTGCTTAATACTTCATAGCAAATAACACACTGAGGGTGTTCGACATTATCTTTAAGCATAGAAATAAACCCATATTTTATGTAATCATCATTATACTTGCGTTTCTTTGCTGAGCTCATCTTGAACGATATCTTCTCTCACTCAAATCACACTTCACTATACCAAAAGTCAACTACGACAATTAAAATCTAACAGCACTTGAACACTCATGTAATACAACAACACACGCAGACTGAGGTGTCTCGTAAAGCACTGAACCGAGCTGTGGCTGGTCAATGGAATATAACAATGGCGTGGGGTGGAGGGGAGACCTCGGAAATGCTCGGGTACTCTCGGCTTCTATTTCGTGTGATAGCGGGCGATAGTAAATGCACTGTTAAATTAAAAGTTCTACACGTAAATATAGTTTTATTTTCATTGTGGATAAGGTCCCCGAATCACTATCTTAATACAAGGTTAATTCATATTACCTGTTTTTTCCGTCAAGTGATCCACTAGTATTAAAAACACTACCGCGGTTTCGGACGTATTCAATCGTCCATCTTCTGGTGTAAAAGTCGCTCACATGTATGTGTATGTGTTGTAATGTCAATGTGTTTTAACAGTTTTTTAATGTTTGACGACCTCGTGTGAGCGACTTTTACACCAGAAGATGGACGATTGAATACGTCCGAAACCGCGGTAGTGTTTTTAATACTAGTGGATCACTTGACGGAAAAAACAGGTAATATAAATTAACCTTGTATATAGTTTTAATAAATTGTTTATTCACATTTTTACTAAGTGAGATTTTTTAAATGTTCAACTAGTATCGCCCCCCCCCCCCCTGACTCATCTTCACGCCCCCCAGTTTGGGAACCCCTGGTTTAGGTAGTAGCTCCCAAGTATGGTATACGGATGGTTCCAAAATGAACAACGGAGTTGGAGCAGCACTCTATGGTCCTAGGTGTAGCCCATCTAAACCTTCCCATCGATTTTTTAGACGGAGGTTGTTGCAACTGAACTCTGAATCCTTAATAGAAGAATTAAAGGATTTATATAATTTTTTATAGCCAAACTGCTTCATAGGCACTGGAATCATTCACCTTTGAATCGAGGCTAGTTTGGGTCTACTTCAACCTAGTAAACAAAATGGCTAGTATTAACAAAGTTACCTTTAAATGGGTGCCTGGCCATGCATCAAGGGTAATGAGGCGGCTGATCACCTTGCTTGAACTGGGGCCAAAACGTCCTTCATTGCCCAGATCCTTTCTGAGGGAGGCAAAGGGCCGCCTAAGGAATGTTGTTGAAATCTGGTTGGTCCTCACACTGGAGCGATGTTACTGGTCTTAGGCAGACAAAAATGTTCATGTGCCTCTCTAAGTCAAAAGCTTTTATTGATGGGTAGAAACATTCTTAGGCGGGTTGTAGGTAATCTCAATGTTCACTGCGCACATTTAAAAAATGGAGCTAGTTTCACGGGGCTCCTGTTGATTCTTATGCTTTGGGATTGAACCTACTAAATCTCACTCCACATGCAGTGTTTAAATGTTAAAAACTTTCTCAATGACCCCGTTAATTGGTAATCCAGATGATTGGGGTTCTACAACAACTTTATTTTGCATAACAAAACTTAACTCAACACCATTTCCAATCCACCAATTTTGTTGAGAAAGAACAAGGATAAATTGGCTTGTCATGAATCTTGGAAGGGACTCTGATGTAGAGTATTCATAGTTACCATTCAATACTCTAGTCTGTTTATCTACTTACATAACCAGCAAATCCTACTCCCTCCACCAGGATTGAACGATTTCCTGGCACCTTAAATCTGGATAGGATATTGCAATATCAACAGTGCATCAGGTTGGAGGTTTAGGGTAGAACTAACAAACAGAATTTGTTTTGAAACTAATACAAAGTGATAACAAAATGGAAAATGCTAAGGCAAAACCTAAGCAAGCTTAAGAGGCAAAAGTAAAGTTTTTGCAATTAAGAGCATGAACATTATCATCCAGGCAGGTGCTAGTAAAAGATTACAGGAGGAATGAAATAGATATAGGATACAGGGCAGTCTTACAGAATTGATCATGGCTGGCAATGAAAAAGAGTAGGAAGTGTTAGCTCTGGAGAAAACAATATTAAGGGAAAAACCAAGAATTAGATGTGTTTATCATCTGGTGGATGATTTTTTAAGGAACATGTACGGGAGAAGAGTGGTAGAGAATGTTATCATAAATGTAAGCTATAAAACAACCTACAGCATTATCATCATTCAATTTATAGTGTAAAATATGTGTTTCATAAGCCCAAACCTATTGTCTGACATCCATGTAGGTCTGATTTTTAAACATTCAGCTTGCTCCAAAGTGCCATTGTTGTAAGCTCCAATCCAAAAATGCAAACAATGATCTCCTTTCTCGGGTATTTCAAGAGAATCCTTTTCCCAACCTCCTGGTAATACAGGGCTTCTCATGGATACATTCGATTCATATACGCCATCTGGATAGTCTTCTGTTTTTATTCTGAGAACTAATCAGAACAAAATATAAATTACTATACATGGTTAAAATGTGGTTATTATAATATGAATGGTGAAGAAGAAAAGCTTTTGTATTCGTAGCTGAATAGTTGCAGAAAAGATATGTTTTATCTTAGAAGATACGATACCAAAACCTCAATGGATAGAACACTCACGTAGAACATGTACAGGTTTTTCAAACTGTTATAAGTTATAACTTATGTGTGATATGTTTTGAGGTTAGAAGTTTTTGGAGGTGTACCGGTATATTTAAAAATAATCCTTTTTGTTTAATTCGTTCTTCAAAAGAAACTACTTAGGCATACAAACAACAAACTTTAAACAGGATCCACGCCTTAAGACATTTCAACACTGAATGGTTTTGTGCATTCGTTTTGATCACAATTGTAAACACAACCTTAACCCTTTCCACTCGAGTGTCGGGGAAGCCCCGTCCCCTACTAATCCGCACGAACTCTTATGTCGTGCGAGCCCCGAACTCGCTATGATAACGTTCTTTGATTGCATTTGAACAGACGTAGTTACTTTTATGGCCGCTATTGTTGAAGTTTGAGATGTGCTGCTATCTGTGGAATTTTTTTATTACCATTTGAGTTCAGTTTCTGTGGTAAAAAAATCTTAGAAAATGTAATGTTTGCCGTCTTTGGCCGGTCTGTAAACAGTTGTTTGGTTCCTACTTACTACGCAGGGTTTTAGTGAGCTTACGCGTTGTTTAGTTTTGTTGTACTAGGTTATCGTGTGTAATTTCACAGTTTATTTTTGAGTATTGTTCTTTTTATAATAATAATGATTGTTGTGAATTAAAATGAACGAAGACGACGGCAGTTTGTTACAAAATGACGTTAGTGGCGACAGAACTTTTGTTTCGAATATGAGTGATTAAAATATTACCAATCAGTTTTGAAAAAAAAGCTTTTGTTACTAGTTTTGATCTACATAATACTGTTGTTAAGCAATATAATAAATAGTTGAGGCAATTTTGTACAAGTTGGTGTCAAAACTAATTGTTTTCATAAAAACTTATTTTTTACAAAAAACTTGTTTTTCAATTATAATAATTTATTATTGTGTCTAAAACATATGTAAACCACTTAATTTTGTTTATAATGATATAGACAACAAAAAACAAGCAACAAATATAGGTCTTACCATTGAAAATTTTAAAAAAATGCTTGTTTATTCCGGTTTTTTGTTACAAATTTATATTTTTTTCAATAAATAAAAATTAAAAACATATACTTGAAAAGAAAAATATATGTTTTTTTTTTCATACCAATCTATACTTTAGTCATAGAAAAAACTACAAACAAAAAATCAGCCTTTTAGAACTGACAGAAATACTTTTTTTTTTTAGTAAACATGTTACAGTGCAATATTCGCTCAAAATTAATCTGACCTGATAGCAACACTAGATCATCAGCAATTCGAGTGGAAAGGGTTAAAGTATATTCTATGCTTGGTTTTGTTTTGAATTTTTAATGCTAATCAGATTTTTTAATGTACATTATAATTTCTATAATAAAAACATAAACATTTATCTACCACCCCACCTACAAATGTCTTTCAAAACTAAAAAAAACATAAAACTTAATCTAAAAGTTGTAAACACAACTACAAAGTATATTCTAGTGTTGGTTGGTTTTTTGATTTTTTTTTTTTTTTTTTTTTGCTAATAAGATGTTTCAATATAACATATTATTATACTGTATCAATAGCAACAATATGTAACAACAAATTGGGTAAAAATACTCAAACAGGCCTGCTATATGTTTCTTACAAGATCTCAGTTGCCATATACAATACAAGTGTAAGAGATATAATATATTTTTACTTCTTTCAAAGTAGGTACCTACTATGAGTAAAGTTGTGTAAGACCTAAGGTCGGGAGAGTAAATGAGCACCGATCATGATCCTCAGAACACAATTTAGGGTGTCATTAAAAATTGTATACAGGCGATATACAAGGTGATTCGCAATAGGTTGCCACAACTTCAGGAGATGCATGATGGGGACCTAAAAAAAGAAAACTTGTTCATATGACCATAGATCCAGAAAATCTTTGTTTTCTAGATATCCACCATTTTGTTTTTTTTACAAAATAATCCAAATCTAGAGAAATGTTTAAACGATTGAGTTCAAACTTGGCATGAAGTTTAATCTAACGGCAGGGCCGGATTTAGCATTTTGGCGCCCCTAGGCCCAATAATTTTTTCCGCCCCCTAGTCTGGTTAAAGTTACTACCCCAAAAACCTTTATTAAAAAATTATATCAGGCCTATATGTTAATTACTTAAACACCACTCCACGATGCAATTTTATCATTGCAAGTTTGTTGAGTAATTTACTTGGTTCTGGGCTTAACAAAATGCCGTCTTAAAACACTTTTAGTAAGTGTTAAGTTATGGCTATTTGTTTTTATTTCTAGATGTTTTTTTTAATATTTTTTTCGCTCTGCCGTGTGCCCCCTGGAATAATATATTTTTGATTATTCATTATCATTATTTACCACCATTATTATTGTTATTATTTATTAATTATCACTAAATAAATTAAGTAAAATAATAATAAAAACAATAACGCAAAACGCGAAAGGACTAGACTCTGATGTGGCGGAAACCGGCTAGCAGATAGCCGACAACGCACTGACTAGTGTTCGCTCATTCCCTGTCTTGTGTGAGTGACGTCTGAATTCGACACTGAAGCACTAAAATCAGTACTGTCATTATTTCTCCTGCGCCATAGTGTAAAATGCCTTAAAGATGCAATGGAAGCTTTGATGGCAATGCATGAGTAATTTTCAATAAGTTGAGTGCCTAGCAAGACTTCACCAGCTTCAAGTTGTGAGGCAAAACATAATGTTAGGGCTCTTCGGAAACTCAAAAAATATATTCGCTCCACTATGACGCAGCAGGGACTAAATCATGTGACTGTTTATTATGTACACAAAACCTTGTATACACTTTTGATATTAAGAACATTGCAAGATTGTTTATAAGCAAAAAGTGACTCAAGGAATAACACTTTTGGTGCTGTGTAGTTTTATTTATTTTTTAGGGTTTTTTTTTTTAAGTATCCGTAAAAAGAATAAACAAGTTGCCATTGTTTAACGTTTGGTGATATCTATTTTTTTTTTAATGGACATTGATTGGTGACTAATTTAATTTAGTATAAACCTAAAGTTGCACTAGTCTGAAATGGCCATGTAAATTAAACCAAACTTACTAAAACTTAAATAATAAGCAATTTTTATATAAAACATATTTAAATTATTTTTTTTCCACAACTTTCATTATTTTATGTAGGCCTGCAGATAGATCGTAAATGTAAGTTTGTATTAAAAATTCTTTGAA
Organism: Philaenus spumarius; assembly: GCA_018207615.1. Taxonomy (NCBI): domain Eukaryota; kingdom Metazoa; phylum Arthropoda; class Insecta; order Hemiptera; family Aphrophoridae; genus Philaenus; species Philaenus spumarius. The sequence continues at coordinate 86,660 of JAGFPH010003995.1, read as the reverse complement.
AAACAAATTGTTGTTCAACTGCATTAAAAACTTCAATTTATGACAAAGCATTGAGACCTAATTTCATGTCAGAAGTGCGTAAAAACGATGTTTTGAGAAGTAATATTTTCAAAACTTTCTATACCCCTGGAGTATGGTCCCCGCCCCCCATAAAAAACTGCTGACAACACCTATGCCCCAGTTTCCCCCATTGATTCTCCCCTGGTTTGATGTCTTGTTAATTTTGCGTGCAAATACGCCATGTGGTACGCTGTGTCACCTGTAGTTCTAGACCAGTAACGTTTTTAGACTGCAAGTTCTGATTATGTAAAAGCTAGCTCTCCTGTCTTCCTGTAAAATTTTAAAATCCCAATATCACATTTTAAACATTGATGTATATATTCCCTTGTGTAATATGAGATGTAAACAGTTTATTTCATATTATAATCTTTATATTTATCACGTCCGTGCACTTAAATCTAATAAAATTACTTAATGTACCGGTACGTCTAAAGAATGTTCAGTTTTTCAGTTTTGAATCCTTCATTGGCTTCATCATATGAGTATCTGAACTCCTTTCTAAAGTTCCCGAGCCTTCTTTAGCCCGGGCCCCGGAGACTTTGCCCCCAGCCCTTCCCTCTTGTCTGGCCTGGATACTTATATAAAAAAGTTCAAACAATTAAAACCTACTTTGAAAATGTTTACCAAAATGGGTAAGGTATATGATGTATGCTGCCAAGTCATGTTTTTTTAAACAAATTTGGTATTAAAAATGCAATTTTGTCAATAGAAGGTAAAAACTAACCAAAAACAATCTAACCTTGAACTATATTCAAAAACATACCTGGCTCAGATTGAATGGTAGGATCGGTAGTGAACAAGGCGACCTCTTCTATAGAATCATCCCAATTTAACTGAAGTTCCCTGTCAATTAGTTCCACTCCATACTCGGGATCCCGGAACAAGGAAGATACTGTCAGGAATATAGGATCAACTTCAAGAACTGGATCTGAAAGATAAACATCAGGGTAAACATAAATTACTCAAGGTTTGCTTGGGAAATTAATGGTTAATAAGTTGACATTCTAGATGTAAATCTACATTTCAATTAGTAACATTTAGAAATTAAATTGAGAATTTAATTATTCAATTAATATTATTTTATTGATTCATTTAGTTACTTTAGGTCTCACCATAAGAGGGACGTTGCTGCAACAAATTATTGGGGGCGGCAAAGTCTAAAATTTCCCAACAATTTTGACCATATTTCCCATTTTCTGTGGTGGAGGTTCTAACGTGCAGAAGGGGACTCTGGGTTATGTTGCGTGGAATAAATTCAGGGCTGTGCGAATCCAGAAATTCTAGATCCAATCCGAATTATATTTTTTCAGTCATTTCGAATCCGAATCGATTCCGATTACTATTCGTATGCACATTACGAATCTGTATCTCAACGAACCCGAATCTCAAACATACGAATTCAAATCGAATCCAAATCCTCTTAAGTTTGTCGAATTGATACCAAATATTATATTAGAAAGACCTCAAGGTATTTATACAAATTATTATTTATTGGACTGTGTGCAGCTTATTTTGAAATTAAATTATGTTAAAAAGCTAACATTGAATCCAAGTCCAACTTCTTTTTATTGAGAATTTAACACAATCAAATACAGCCCCCCTACTACTAACTGGTATCATAATTTAGTTAATAATTATTATTAAGTGAATAACAGAATGCATATTTAATAGGCTAATTAAATCAGGTAATGTCCAAAATTTAAAAATAAAACTGCAACACTTATAGGCTGCAGTGAAACATTTAATTCACAGCAGCCTAACATGGTGCAACGTACTCTGTTCAAAACCGTTAACAACTTTTTTCATATTCGTAATGTTTTATCCTTGAAACATTTTCGAATCTTTTCGGTCACTACTCGATCTTTCGAACCGAATTTGGATTAGCGGATTCGAATCTATTTTCGAACTATTTGCACAGCCCTGAATAAATCCTAGTGGAGATGGGCCATGGAGGCTCACCCTAGGATTTTTTTTTAAATCGACTTCTGTAAGTACAGTTTTAACACTGCAGGTTCTATGAGTACCGGTACTTAAAGAGATTTTAATATTTTACAAGAATTTCAACATGTCCATCACATTATTGAAAAACATTCACCATATTTACCCACCATTTTCTTTTCCCCAATATTTACCGCAAACTTAAAAATTTCCCCATTTCCCCAATCTTGCAAAACTGGTTGGCAGCCTGACACAGTGCATGGCATGTCAGTGAAAATCAGTGTTGCCACAATAACAAGGGTTGGCACTAAATTTCCCAGAACATCGTTTAAAGAAGAATATGCATTCATTTTGTACAGAAATAATTTGATTTGCCCAACATTTTTGGATTGGAAATTATAACTTGCTTGTTATTTGTGAATGTTGGTAATTAACAACAAAAACTTTTGAAAGTTTTAGTTTTTGGTGCAATTTAATCCAAAAATCTAAATTCCCACTATTTTCAAAATCTAAAATTTCACAACTTTTTGGAGTTTAAAATTATTGGTAGGGTGACCCCCCATAACGACATAAGGATCACTGCAATAGCTTATCTTTCCTATAGAAATTCGCTAATAATGTTATGCAATAGTGTAATTTACATCAGGGCATAGATGGTTTCAGCGGGAAGACGTCGCAGCAAGTTGTACTCTCGCAGATGACAGAAATTGTCAATCTGTAAAGTGCAGGTTGCCAGTCGGGAAAACTGTTGAAACATTTATCCATGACTTTGATGTCAGTGATGTTAGATGTTTTTAACATATTGGGATAAGAATAAGGATTTGCATCAAGGATAGCACTGGATGCCATCTTCACACATCACAGGTTTGTTTAATCAGTGATACGTTGAGGTTATGAAAACACATTTTATATTTTTAATAATTAAATTATCTTAAAAATAGTAAAGTAAGTAACATATAATGAATAATAATTAATAAATAAATTCTTATCCTACTTAATTTTTTTAATTTTTTAACTTAGAAACTTTACTTTTTACTTTCTCCCCCCTATAAGTAGTATATGGAAAAAGTATTGTTTTTGTCCAAATTTTCGAATTTGAATTTTCAGTGGAATTATCTGTTATGGTGCTCCCTGAACCCCAAAAAAATTTTTAGTGGAATTATCTGTATTGGTGCTCCCTGAACCCAAAAAAAGTGTTTTTTTGGTGATGTCTGTCCGTGTATCTGTTAGGATGTGTACAGAGCTGGAGACCATACCAACGGTTTGATTTTGATGAAATTTGGTATTGGATGTGTAGTTCTGGAATATCTCGTTTTTCATTTTTTAATTTTTAAGGGGTTTTACCCCCAAAATGGCCAAAAAACAAGAAAATCAAAATTTCTCAAAATTTAACGATTTTGATAAAATTTGGCTTATTTGTAGCCCTTAATGTACTCTACCGTATGCAAAAAAACGGATCTTTCTAAAAATTCTCGTTTATGTAATAATAATAATAATGATAACTGATTTTTTGGGGTTTTTGGCTAAAAAGAGGGTTTTTTTCTAAATTTTTCAAAACCTTTTTTCGTGCACCTATAAAGGACTAATTAACATGTTTGGTGCAAATTTTTCGAAATCGATTGAATAGTTTTAATAATAATAATAATATTATAATATAATATGGATGTGTGCTACATGCATCTAATATTTTCCATGGTATGTCCTACTTTTGCAATTCTAAATAACCACCTCCTATGCTACTCTTGGGAAGGTATAAAGTTTCAACTAGGAGAAAGTATGTGGAAGTTATCTGGTACCGTTTATTTTTACAAAATTTTGTATTTTTCATTTATGTAACCATAAGGTTACAATGGTGCCCCTTGGACATGTCCGAAGTCGCATAACAAACAGTAATACTTTGTGACTTTCAGTTGTTTAGAAAAAATTTCACAAGTATGACATTCTGGAGCAACTTGAAACAGATACAAACTTTACTAATTTCTAAAAGCAATCATTTTTGGCAAAACCTTCCGAAGCAAGTCAAAATTCAAAGCCATGCTATTGCATTTTTTTTAGTTTTCCTCATAAAAGTTATTCATGATTTATGGAATTATTTTACTATGATTTAGTATGACATTTCAATGCTCTTTTAATACTGATTCTTTATTTGATTATTTTGTTTCTATAGCCTATCAACTCGGAGATAAAAAAAACCATACTCCATTGCACATATTTGGTTTTTGTTTTGAAATAGTTAAATATGTGTAAAAAGTTTTAAACTATGCGGTTTCATTAGTGTTTTTAATTCAATCCTAACTTGACCCATATGTAAGTTTACAAATTTTAAGAATTTTCGACACAAACGCAAATTCAAATCAATACTTTTAAGAATATTACCTGTGAACGCACATAGCTTACCTGATCCAATCAGAAAAGGAAGAAGAACAACCACAATAAAGCTCTGTGCTAACATGTTAACTGATGTGTCTGTTCTGATTCAACTTTTAACTCTACCTTCCACACTCACATATCCCCCTCACTGTCGCACAATCTCTTTGTTTAATAAAGTTGCAAATTGGTTAAGTGTTTCATTTCCTCTGGGAGGGGGAGGAAGACACCTCTCTCCTTTCTATACCTAACCCATATTCAGCTCTGTCTACTACTTTGCTGCAAATAGTGAAGTAGGATCCAACCATTTTAAAATAACAGTTTAGCTTATATAATTTGCTTTAACATAAAAGTTAAGTGAAAACATTCATTAGATTTCTTGACAATTGTTTCCTTATTGCGTAATAATGTACATTGCGTTTCCTTATGTTCATTAGTCACTGGCAGGAAGTAAGGTCAAACAACAAAACAATAGTTTTGTTAAAGATAATAACAGCATACGTCAGGAGTGCCCATCCCCCCCCGAAGCCCATGGCGCAAATCCCCCAAACCCTGCCTGAGGTTCCCTCCCAAATATTTCACCCACTAAAAATCATCCAATCTCAATAAAACAAAAACCATTGGAATGGAAATGTTTCAAACTTTAATTGTTTTGTAAAACGTAAATTTACATTATGAAATCACCGTTCTAAAATTGTAGTTAAATACGTTTATAAAATAGTTTATTTTAAAATATTCAAGTATACAGTTTAATTCTGTGATTTATTCTCTACAATTTTTGTAATAAAATTTCATTCTTGGATAAAGCATATTATATTTCTATTTTATTTGTCAAAATAGGCCTGATTTTGTTAGCGGTCTTGTAGAAAGAACATAAAAAAGACTTATTCTAACTAATTTGTTTGAAATTGATATATATTGTTATACACTTCTATTTAGAAAAAATACAAAAAATATTTACTTCTTTTCCCTTCCTGAACATTTTTTGCTTCCTGAACTAATAACTTTTCAATTTTACAGCAATAAATTTTACAGTTGCATATATAAATTCTTGGGACTTTTTCTATAAAAAAAAAAACTATGGAACACTTTTGGATTGGGATTTAACTATTATATTTGATTGATTTTTGAAAAAAATGCTTGGAAACGGCAAAATATCCATTTTAATTAACACTGGCGATTCTAGGGTTAAATTGGCAAATTTATCAATCACGAACTATAACCCCCAGAAAGAGAAAGATTTAAATAAAATAATTCGTACTTGGGAAAAAATGTAATAAATTATAGGCCTATTAATATAAATTATTATTATTATTACTATAAATTATTTGGTACATTATAATTTAAATATTAGGTATATAAATATTATTTTCATATTGTAAAATTAAAAGAGTTTTAAATAAGCATTTAATATTGGGCATTTAAAAAAATATTATTATTATATATTTAACTTCACAACGTGAGGCAAAGAAAAAATAGAATACTAAACTAAATATTATAATAGTAATATATAACTGTTTGATA
>JAGFPH010003995.1:55189-80671 GCA_018207615.1 Philaenus spumarius | reverse complement strand
TGTTTATCTCAATTTTTTTTTAAATGATTTGCAACTTCTTTTAGAAGAAGTTCCTCTAATTACAAGGCGTAATAATATGGGTCAACTCCTCATTTTTCCATAGCTGTTAGGAGTTATTTATTAAATGATACATTCGAAAACTGGATTGGACATGATTTTGTTTTATTTCGAATTACCAAAAAATATTGTTAGATAAGTTGCATACAATGGTTTACTTTATTCATTAAAATATATTATAACTGTATATTTACAGCTAATCCAAGAACTCACCAATAACAATATAATGTATCTACTTTTTTTGTGTGGCAAAATAAAAGAGTTTCTAAAAGCCCATGATTTTATTGAACAAAAATAAATACCCACTAACAACATTTCAGATTGTAGTGAAAAATAAATTCAGAGCTGTTGACGACTCACGGTGAAGATGGCGGCAGAGCTGACAACAGTAACGTAAGCGGCCAGTCAGGCTGGCCATCCGAGCTGTGAGGACGTCTAATGCGGTAAATAATCAGAGCGCAAAGGGTTAAGAAAAGAAAGTATCACTTTGTCGCCCTGAAAGGAAATGTTTTAAGACACAAAATAACTATTTCCATTCATGCGGTGTTCGGCAATGTTACTTTTACTGGTCCCCATCATAAACATATGATTTATTCAACACAAGATTATATTTAGTTGATAATAAGCTGTTGCCTTCAATTTGTAAAATTTTTCAAGGCGAACACCCGAAATTTGTTGAGCTTCTTTGTTTGGACTAATTGTCTCTTGCGCACAAATATACATTTCTGTCAAGACCAACTAAGGAATTGTACAACAAATCAAAGAAAATAAATCAACAGTAATAATAAAGTCACATTTTATATTTCCACGTGTTTCACACAATTTTTATTTTTACAATAACAACTATATGATACAGTAACATTTACTTTAAAGTACTAAAATATTATACTTAATTAAAGAGGTAGATAAACACTGCATTAGAACAGTTAAAAGGTACTTGTCAGTTATAATAAATAAATATATTTAATACATTCTTCACTACATATCTACATTAAAACTTATCCGTTAAAGAATTCTACTGTACATTTGGACTGAACTCTCAATTAAGTAGAAAGTAAATATGCAACTGTAATCAGTTTATTACCTAACAGTGTGATGGTGACGGTAATATTAAAAACAAGAATCAGGGTCACTCAGAGCTGTTGTGAATGTGTATGAACATTTCTAGTGGGTTTAAAAAGTTCGGTACATGCATAGGCATAACCAGGACGACCGTATTGGGGGGGGGGGGGGGGGGGGTGTTAACAACAACCGATTGGTATAGAACATTTTTTTAAATTAAGATGCAAAATAACACGTTTTAGGCATCCCAAAAGTACTTTAAAATGATATAGGTATGTATAATTTTCCACTTCTAAGTGTGATTCAGGCCTATTTTAGAATAATTTAGAATAACAACCATGCCTCATCACGTACCAAATCTTTCCGTGGTCTGTCTCTAGCCCCATAGGCCTGGAACACACACAGCGTTTTTTTGTCGGCTGCGGATTAGTTACCGTCGCCACTCATAAAATTTAAAGCGTGCGCTCAGGGTGGTAAAATTTCCGAAGCCGTCTAAAATCCTCATTGGGATTCATTAAACTGAAGTGTCTAGTTCATCAATCGCGAAGTGTATTATGTAATATATTATTTCTTTTAATTTTTATTGATATGAACAGACAGCAACTCTCGCTTTATTGTTATTCCGTCGCCGATTGAAAAGGAAGTAAAATATACTTTATTTGGGTTCATGCGATCAATAAATAAAAGAAGAGAACATTTTGGAGCATTCTACACTGTGTTTCCTGATTTGAGGAACTAGAAATAACATTTTTCAATTATTTAAGAATGTCGGTTTCGTCACTTGACAAACTACACACGCGGCTGAAGGATACTATTCTAAAAAAATATTAAAATAAGGAAAATTATAGTCCATTTGGTCACGTTCGCTATTGTTTCGGCGAAGACGGTGGAAAATCTGTCGATTGTAGTGGCAGCGAGAGGCTGCACAGCTACAGTCAGCCGTAAATAAACCGATTGTTTATTTTTCCGACCAATGTGTATGCTGTATTACTCACCTTCGCGCCATTGTTGATATGTTGTCGACGGCAAATAATCAGTGGCGGACAAAAACTCTGTGTGTGTCCAGGCCATACACTATACCGCATCGTATATGAAATAAAATGCCAGCGCCCAATTCGACCAAAGATAATGTCAGCAATATATTGATAATTTATTGTAGCTTGAAATTTGCAAAGGTGTTGAAAACAAGTTACTCTTAAGAGCGTATTTTAATGTAAACAAAGTGCAAAATATTTTTTACAATGGGGGGAGGGAAAACTCTCCCCCTGGTTACGCCTATGGGTACATGTAGAGGACTAAGAAATATTCCCTGTAAATTTAAAGGGCTGCAGAAAGCTTGTGCAAAAGATTGAACACTCATACATGTTGGAGCACCTATATAAATTTACAACCAAGTGCAATCATTTTGAAAACAAGTCTTAGAATTAAATTAGGTACTAAAAGATAATATTCTTCCGAAACCCCGACTTAAATTCCATGATTTTCTAGGGTGATTTGAAATACTGTATAAAGAACAATTACAAGTAACAATACAATAGCTTAAGAAGACTATTGTTCTGAAAGTTACAGCTATAAGTGTAGTTAAGTTGACCATTATAGAAATGTAAACTTACCACTTCGTTCATTCTATATTGCAAAGCATCCTTCACCTTGTAGAAGAATAATGAAGTTATGTAATTTACAATTGCTAGAAGGAACATAAAAAGTATCATCTTATGTATCAATTGTTAAGGAACATCTTATGTATCATGTGTATTACAAAATTGTGGCCCATTTAAACTTGATCCTATTGGAACCGTTTTGTTTTGATTGCACGACTGGAAGTCAATTTTAAGGGTCTGCTCCAGTAAACGAGAAAGCAACAGGAAACACTCTTCCGGTATCACTGTATCCCTATCTAACCAGTGCAATTTCTTGCATCTGAACGCTTTGACATTACCTCATTTCATACCATTTTATAAGTCTATCTTTTGTGATTGAGTGTTGAAAAAAAAACTGAATATTCTTTATAAAATTTCGGATCCTACTTGCAAATTATTTTTCATTATTAATTTTTTATTGTGTTAGGAAAAAAATTCAAACTTTATACTTACAAAATGTCAGTTACTTGACAAATGAAAGAAATTTTAAAAAATGTAAATTGCAAGAAGGATGCGTATTGTGACTGTGCTTAAAATGAGACCTTGCAAACAATTTTATGATAAAAAGTAAACGAAATAAATGGTATGAAATTTAACATTGCTCTTATGGGATAAAAATCCATTTTATTTTTACTGGAGCAGACCCTTAAATAGCCCTTGTACATTTAACATGATATTATTAATAAGCCTATGATTGCAAAAATATTTTAACAATGGCACCATTGATAGGTTGCATTCAATTAAAAGTTTTTTTTTTTTACTTTTCAACAAACATTGGTTGTCATATCTGGAATTCTGTTTAACATAGAGATGGTAAAACTAAGCCTTTAAAGTTCAATCACAGGGTGTTATAAAATTCATAAATAAAGTAATCAAATTGAATTTTTAGTAGAAATTTTCATTAATAATATTTATTCTATAGTAGGTAAATTGATTGCAATTAATTAGTTAACATTTCTGAAGTTTTATTCTCCTAGTAATTATTTGTGCCTAAAAAATATCAATTTGAATCTGAAAAGTTTGTAAAACGTTAAATGCCTCCATTTAAACCTAAATTTTTGATTTTGTTATATTAACAGTCATAAGTAAATTATTCTATATTTATTGTAGTTAAAATAAATAATCAAATTGATCACCAAATGTAATAAATGTACAATTATATAACTGAAAGATCAGTATCATATCTTTGAGATTTTTATTTTTTATAGTATGTAAGGCGTGGTATGTTACAGGATGTGTGCTTTCCATTATATCCCTCAGTAAAAACAATAAGCATCAAACCAAAAAAAAACCTACGATAATAGACTTGCCTGAATTCCATACTTTGATCAAACGAATCTTAAGTTAGATTAATTCTAATTCTGATGTAATTTATCGTTTTATGCATACTTATGGATATTTCCAAATATCAGAATTTCACTGTCCAGGTTGAACAGTTTCAAATTAATTTGGATAATCAGTACTCTACTAAAGTTTAATATTTAATGCAAAACAAAAAAAGACTAAATAATACAAGTTATAATAACATAAGCAATAATATAAACAACAATATGGTAATTTCTTTCCACAACATGACCAGCTGTTTACTAAAATCAGCTGTAAATATTTTAGCATTTGAATACGCCAAGCATGAGGCGTTACACATTTACTATCAGAAGCCAACAATATAATATAAGCTTACAGTGTTTTTAAATAAAACAGTTGGTTGATATTTTATAGTAAAGCTATCAATATCTGGACATAGAAAGTAGGATTTATAACTTAAATTATTGAAATACCGTATATCAATCAAATAAATAGTTGTGATAATACGTTGATTTCAATTTAAATATAATGGGGTTCTGACCTGTACATCTGAATGTTTTTTACAAAATATATTAGGAGTGTGCAAGATTGACTTTTTGAATTAGTGCTGAGAAGTTTTCATCACAAATTATCAAGAAAAAATGAGAATTGGAATTAAGAAACAAACAAAAATTGTTTTAGTAAAAATTGTTGATATCAATATATATATTTAGAAATATATATATGATTCAGAAAATATATTTAGTGTCAAGAGAGAAATAGAGTTAAAATCTTGAGATGAGACTAAAAAATTTCAAGTGTTGATTTAAAATAAAAAGAATTTAATATACTAATATGCTTCGTATTTGTTATTCTAGTTTAACCCTAGAACTGGCAGCTCTAACAAAAATTTATTTTTTGGCGTGTGCAAGTATTTTTTCAAAAATTCGCCAAAAATAGTAAATGAACCCCAATCCGAAAGTATTCCATAGCTTTTTTGTAGAGAAAGGTTCAAACAATTTATATATGCCAGTAAAAAAATTATAGATGTAAAGTTTACAAAGTTATTAGCTCAAGAAACACAAAATGTTCAGTTACGAAAAATAAAAGTTCAACTTTAGGTCTACATAAAAAGCAGTAAATGTAAAAAAGTTTTGTAATTTAGTTCTAAATAGAACTGTATAAAAACATTTATCAATTTCAAATTTATTATTTTTAAAACACCAGTTTTTATGTTCCAACCAGAGGTGCTAACAAAACTAGGCCTGGTTTGAAATGTAATTTAGGAATATACAGTGTAGAGAATAAATAACTGTATACGTGTATATTACCTTATCATAAAAGTTTTACTTAGAATCAATTGAATTACAAAAGTGAGATGAAACAAATGAAACCTAGTGCGGACAAAGGAAATTCAAAAAATGACTGATGAAGACAATGGAAACAGCCCTTTTATTGCAATCTCAGATGGTAGTATGAATTCTGCACAAATATGTACTTTCAACTGCTGTTTGAATAACATCTAACCAGTCAAATAGTTTGTTTTACACCAAACAAAAGATTGAACTTTGGTCTATAAATAGATATAAAAAAGTCTATTGAAATGATTCGAATTATGAGATATCTCGAATGCAAAATGTGCTGTTTTATTGGTTGAAGTCTGACCAATTGCAAGAGTCTACAAAATTCCCCCTAGCTTTAGAACTGTTTAAATGAATTTTGATTGGATGACAGTTTCAGATATAGTTGAAGGAGGGATGAATCAAACGGTTTATAGGTTTAACTCAGAAAAAATACTGGGCGAGCTGTAGGGAAAGAAACTGGAATTAGGCCTGTATAGGCGTGTTACGTCACAGTTGTTCTGACAACACGAACGATGTAAAACGATGATTACACAAGTAAATATACGTTTTAGAAAGAAATTGTAAATACAAAAATTAAGGTTTGAAACATTACCTTTCCAATGGTGTTTGTCTTTTTGACATTGGAAGATTTTTAGTGGGTCAAATATTCAATACAATCACTTGTTACAAATGTGTTGGAGTGACGGTACGTTTTGTATCATCTGCCGGTTCTAGGGTTAATGAAAGTAATTACAAATTATATTAAATGTTGTAAATCTATAATTTAATACTTGACTAAGCTAGTGAATGGAATGAGAAAAGTACAACAAAGTAATGAATCATTATTCTTGTCATCGAAGCAAAGTTTCTTTTCACCACAACTTTCGAATTTCTAGACCTTGCACGTCTCTAAAATATAGTTATATGTGACAACAAGGTAGACAAAAGTTTCATGTACAATTTCTTGAGAAGGGCTTTCTTTTCCGTCACTCTCTCTATATGTGGACTATTTACAAAAAATATCAGATTCATAAGTAGCCTAACTCAATCCGCAGTATTTACATAGGTAAAAACAAAATGAAAACAAACTGTTTTAAAATTGTGGCAATTTAAATCCTTCGATTTAGGTTTTATGAAAACTGTACAAGAATAATAAAATTGCAATTATTGTAAAGCCAAAAATTTCAAATTTTTAAAACTCCAACATCAAATAATTCGACCTTGCTGCTGAACCGCTGACGTGAGTTGAGCAAATTTCCAAATTAAGTTTATAGGCCTATGTTTTAGGGTTTCAACCAACAATTTGGGAAATAGGACTAGTCACGGCGGTGCTGAATAGCTGTAAAATGGTTCGCACGCCATTCCGCATATTGGGGGTATCTTCAATACACAAAGCATTGCGTGCTTCGCATGCCATTCCGCATATTGGGAGTATCTTCAACACACAACGCCAACCCCACGGTAAAGTCCACCACATGGCTTTGAACCGGGTACTTCTATGGTATTTTACACTTTGATCGATTTTGGGGGAACCAAGCGAGCTATAAGGTCGAGTAAAAAAAACAAATGTGCAGAATAACATCCTACATTCATATATGAAGAAAAAACTCAAAACCATATTCATTCTCGTAGGAAAAATCTCAAAAAATAGATACTTCCGGTAAAAAAACGTCTTCCGGTTGTTGGATTTTGTTGGCTAACGAACTCGTCGGAGCGACGTAAACAAACAACATGTGTACCAAATTCGAACCAAATTGGACTTAAAATGAGGCCGATAAGAGTGCGAACACACATATATATATATGATTTTTAATGATACTCCAAAACGTGTTCTTGGGACCATGATCGGTGCTCATTTGCTACTCCCGACCTTGGGTCTTACCATAAGGGCCACTGCAACAGCTCATTTTTCCTATGGAAATTCGCTTATAATGGAGAATTGGAGTTTATATCCGCCTAATTTTCTATACTAATATAAAGTCGATGCAACCAGTGATATACATTACTTTTACATTATTAACTCGTCTCCAAGAATATAAATTTCCCGTTATTTGTTTCACATGAAAGTCTACATGAAACTTTTCACTCTTTATCACCCTTCATTAAGTTTGGGAACAAAATGAAGCAACAAAACCTATCAGTTTTTATCTTAACACTTAATGTATGGGGTACTTTCTTGGTCATGTCGAAATAAAGTATCAAATACACAAACACCAATTATTTTACACAAAATTTACAAGAATGTAAAACTTGGGAAATATTACTGGAAAATTATAACTATTAATTTTTTTAACGAAGTACACATTTAAATTAGCCTAAGAGAATGTTTTTCATGTAAATATAAGTTGTTAATAATTGTAATAGATCAGTACGTTGGATTATATTTTAAGCTGTAAGCAACGACGGAAGATAGTTTATGGAGAAAGTGTGATGATTTTAAAACTCGTAAAACATAGTCCAATCAATGAAATGAAATAACTTAATGGTAGTGACCAGTGGTTAGTATTAATTAGATAGGCTTACTCAGACATACAGGAAACTGTTCATTACAATGCTAATAGTTAGTTCTTACCATACTTCGGTTCCTTTGTAACAACAATGTATCTGTGATTGAAAAGCTTTGGTATCAGGAACTACATCTGTTACAGGAGTTGCACATTATCTATGAGCACATAAACACACACACACAAACATACACACATACATACATTTACATTAAAATATCTAGAGATTGGATATACACTAATACCTTGTTTATTCGGAACTCCGGTTCATCCGCAATGATCCTCAGAAAAAAAAAAAAAATTTTTGCGACACTATACAACGCGAGTCGTGACAGATCCCGTGCAGGGCGTCAGTTTAGCGGCACTGATAGTACTTACGTGAGTAAGCGCTCCCGTCAATTACTTCCACTTGTTTGTTTACTTCTGTTATATTATCGTAAGATCCAGTGTTGTGTTGTGTTGAGTAAGAGTAAACAATATTGCCGAGTGCAGTGACTTTTTAAATAACAATTCATTATTAATAGAAATTGCGCAGTGAATTAATTTTGTTCAGAATTAAAATGTCAGACAGTGAAGCAGAAGAACATTGCAGATTTCTTTAAAAAAAAAACAGTTTCAGTTTTCTTTGTCTTATTTCTTGCAATAATTGAACTAATTTTTCTGTACTTAGTAGTTACAAAGGTTGAACAGCACTGTGGCAACAAATTCACAATGATTGAATGAAACCCCGAACCACAAATAGAAGACACCCTCTGAGGATGATGACTATGTCATTGGAATGTGCATTACAGTAAAAACCACTGTATATGTTATGTTAGATTTAAATTTATTTCCTTTATCTTATAAAAATTTAAATTTTTCCTAAATAATTTTGAAACTTACTTGTAACACATTCATGACCTATTAACCTCAGATCACTAATCGTTAGTAAATTTTACGAAGTTGGTTGCAAAAACTAGAAATATTTTTGTCTACGTTAGAACTAAAGACCACGAAAGAATACAGTTGAGGTACGGGCTTGTGTACACCGAGACCTTGAACGCTACGTCGCCTTAGTGCGACGTTGTCACGTTCTTCCCGCGCTTCTAACTGAACGCGGCTGACTCAACGCATTTTTAATTCTTTAAACTGTGCACTCAATGCTCGAGCGGTAAATACCAGGAGTGTTCGAGACCAGCAGATATGGCAACGCCCATCCTATTGGCCGCCACGCAACGGTATTCTTTAGTGGTCTTTACTATAGGGTAGTACATTAAACATAACTTTTCATTAAATTATTTCGTTAGTGTTTTTTCTTCCTTCTATTTGTGGTATGGGGTTTCATTCAAACATTGTTATCAGTAGTGACTGTTGGAAATTACAATAAATGATTTTAAAACACATGTGTTTTTACATAAAACCCCATGATATTTGGTTTATCCGGAATTTCGTTTATCCGTAACAGTACTGGTCCCGTAAAAACCGGATAAACAAGGTTTTAGTGTAATATTTACTTTTGCTTCTACGAATTTATGTAAATAATTGTCTTAAAATATAGTTTTATCAACAATAGAAGCTAAATTGTTTTAAGCCAAAAAAATTACTGGGTTGTAATATATTACTTGCACGATAAACTCATGAAATATGAGTAAGATCGTTTTAATCTAAACAAAAAAACATATATATTTTGAATATTTCTAAGAACATAACACCTTAACTTAGATCAAGTAGTAAATTTTTAAATGAAAAAGCTTTCTAGACATTATCGTATTTATTTTGGAATATTTGGTTTTCATCAATAAAACCAAAACTTCCAATTTTCATAAAAATAACTTTAGTATATGCCTATTTTTATTAGAAATGTAACAAATGCCATAAAAGTCAATTTAAAAGGCACATTTTTAAACCTTCCAAAACATTTGGTTTGATGTGACGAGTTAAATATAGAAATTAACTTATAAAAATTGGAAGATTTTCCATTAAAACGATAACTTTGATATCATAAGCAGCGCTGTCACTACCCGGGGTCTACCTATGGCTCTACTTGGATTTCTATGGGGGAAATGTAAAAAAGTGTATTTTGGACGTCATTTGCTGAGAAATCAATCCAAAACGACTTTATTGTTATAAAATATGAATTTTTAATGTGGTTAATAAAACATTTACGTAATACAAAGTTCTTTGAAGCCAGGGGGCCCCTAGACCAATTTAGAAAAAGATTCTGTATTTCACAGCAAAACCTAGTGAAGAAACTTCAAATATAGAGTTGGGGTATAGAGCTCGGTTTTGCCCAAAAAAGAATCGCTACAACAGAGAAGCACTTTGATGAACTAAGCGAGGATGAAAGGCTGCAGGAGCCAAAATCTTGCTTCAAAGTGACTGTCTTTTGCCCCATGATAGACTTATTATGTGGGCAACGCACGATTTCAAGGAATGAAGTCAGTTTTTGAACATGTACAAAATTGTTCCACCCGAATTTATTTTAAAATCAAGCGAAAATTACGTTCAAACGGAAGCCGTCAACTTCATGAAACTATTTCCTGATGACATTTCGGCATGATGAATTTTCCTCAGCAAAAGTCAGAAAAAAGGAATTTTAATGGATGAACAAGATTTCTGTTTTGAATAGTATAACCTATTGTGTTTTGCTTGTAATAATACATTTGCTTTGGTTTTGAACTTGTGTGATAATTTCAAATCATGTCCCACACTCACTTGCATTATTTTCTTGACAATAATTATCAAAACAAACATTAAACTTTTCTTTCCTTTACATATTTTAATATCAAAAGTTGAAATTAATTTTATTATGGAAAAAATGTAATGTAAAGTTGTTTGTTAAGACCAGTTCACATAGCCTAAGTTATGAGTGTAGTTATGTAGTAGCCTGAATGACACAGGTTACAGAGGTAGAGGGTAAATAATGTTGCAAATCGTTCGTTGTTTCAATCTAATATTTTCAATTCAGTATCATGTGCAAAATAAAACTCATAGGTACTACAAATGTGGTAAATTTGACCTCTAGAATGCATTAAAATGTTTTTGGGGGTTAATTTTCTAACATTTCCCCCCAGATCCCCATGGGAGGCCCCCAAGGTTGTAGTTACGCCTCTGCTTGTAAGATTATATTCATTGCAATTATTGCTTAAATGCAAGAAGATTTCTACAAGTTACGCTATTAGACTTTAGTATTTAGTGTTTTATTTATTCTATTCATCTAATTATAAAGGCCTAAGTATTTCTTAAATTTAATATTCTCTGTCAATAAAACCAAAACATCAAACAAATTTGACTTAGAACCGGAAGTAGTTAAGTTTTCCTATATAAATATGTACAACTATAAGTTAAAACATTTAAAATATAATTTAGTTTTGGACCAATAATGATTAAGTTTTCTTAATTAACAACTAAATCTTACTATGCCTATTTGTCATAATATTTACACAAGTATAGCCTACCTTATATTTTGTACTCTGCTGAAAAATGTTAAGCTAGTAAAAATAAATATCAAACGACTACTAAGCGTGTAATCCATTCTAAGTACTACACAAATGAATGTAAAATGTAAGGAAATGTAGCAAACGTCGCTTTGGTTAATTAGCCTGCTGTGTTAGAAGGTTGAGTAGTTCTTCATGGTCCATATTGTTCAGCGTGTGGATATCGATGCCAAGTGCATTAGCTACGCTCATCATGTCCAATCCAAACGACTTTAGAAGTTCTATGAAATCCATTTCCTCACCTTTTGAAAATTACAAGAAACATCAGTTTTCAATAGTTTTGCCTACAGTGGGAATATATGAAACAAATATAAAGAAAGTTACAAGTTTTGTAAAAAAACTAGACCTGAAAAATGAGTTTTGATAAATTTATAATGATTACAAATTTCTATAAAATTATAATTCATGAGACAAAAAAAAATGTACACATAAATCAGGCCTAATAAATTGTATAATGTGAATAATTTAAATAAAATATGTATAAAATTTTTAATTTCCTAGCTGCCCGATCCGGCTTTGCACGTGTCGTAGACAAATCAAAGTTAAATGTATATTAACAAAAACAAAAATATCAATAAATATATTACACTATGTATTTCTTAAGGGGATTTTTAGTAACTTTGACTCCCCAAACCACCCCAAAATTTCAAATTTTTTTGAAAACCTTTCTTAGCGAGCACCTAGAGCCCTAGATGCTACATACCAAATTTCATTCCAATCCGTTCAGTATTTTTTTTTTAGTAACTTTAACCCCCCCAAACCCCAATAAAATTTATAATGATAAATTTATAATGATTACAAATTTCTATAAATTATAATTCATGAGACAAAAAACATCTACACATAAATCAGGCCTAAGAAATTGTATAATGTGAATAATTTAAATAAAATATGTATAAAATTTATAATTTACTAGCTGCCCGATCCGGCTTTGCACGTGTAGACAAATCAAAGGTAAATGTATATTAACAAAAACAAAAATATCAATAAACTAAGTTTGGGGGGATTTTTAGTAACTTTGACCCCCCCAAACCACCCCTAAAATTTCGAATTTTTTGGAAACCTTCCTTAGCGAGCAACTAGGGCCCTAGAAGAAGCTACATACCAAATTTCATTGCAATCCGTTCAGTAGTTTTTGAGAAATCGTGATGAGTGAGTGAGTGGTATTTGGCTTTTATATATATATAGATTACATTTAAAGTTATACACTTTTTCATTGATTTACCTGTAAAAGGATTATGTAGTTTTGGACATGAGTGGTTACATTGTGGCCACGAGCACCGTTCGATGAGACGATGGTGACAAGTTGCTTCATTTGCAGATGGAGACCTTTGTGGCCGCAAACGATTTCCTTTTCTGTCTAGAACATTTCAACAATTTTCATACATTAAACAGTAAAGTGATTAGTTTTATGATACATATTTTATTTTATGTAGGAGGTTACATACAAAACAGCAAAAATTTAAGTTGAGCAACTTTTAAATTATAGTGTTAAAAATACTAATATTTAGGTTATATATTTTCTCACTTTATATTTAAGACTTTTGAAATGATATATCATTTAACTACATGTTTAAAATTACATTTTTTGCTTTCATCCTTCTACAGGTCGTCACTGTGCAAACACATTTAGGTCTACCATTTTGGATATTATAGGTTGTTTCAAAAAAGGTGTACTACTATTATTTTTACTCCGATGAATTAATTTCCAAGCTGTTAGAATTTTGTATTGATTTTTAGTCATTTGTGTGCGTTTAGGCGACACACATTTATATTTTACATGGTAAATTAAGTAAAAGCCAATTGAATTTGCCTTTTATTCAAAATTGAAAAACAAAACTTATTGTTTATAATGAATAAATACAATTCTATGAACTACTTGAGTTAGAGCATAACTTTGAATGTTCAATTTGATATACCAAATTACATGTTATTAAATTGTTACATGGTAGTTTCAAAGAGATTTTATCCTTGTAAATTTGTTGTTTTAAAATTACTATTTTGTTTTGCACTCTTACAATCCTTCTATATTTAAAGGTAAAACAATTTGAAAAACAATCAATAAATTTATGATGTTAAAATTATCTTAAGTTTTGTGGTTCTGTATCATGGCCAATATGATACCAGAAAAACTAAATTAAACACGTAGATATTTAAAGAAACACGTAGATATTTCTTCATAGAATACAAAAGGGACAAAAATAATTATACAAACTGTCTATATAAAGGCCTATAAATTTACAACTGTTCTTTTAAATTTTATCTAAGACAAATTTCAACCATTACTTGAGAAATTTATAAAAATCAATTTCGAGTTAAGATCATCACTCACCCTTAATTTTTATACGGTACCGGTACATAAATATTGCTATCTATTGGTAATAACATTTTATTACTACCACTCTTCAGGTTCTTACCACAGAAAAAGTACCTAGCTTCTGACCGAGATTCGGACCTGGGATTTTCCAAGCAGGATGACTCCAGCTATCCACTCGGCTGAGGATTGCCCTCGGGAATCATGTTAAATTAACATTTAATTCTTTTTGGCTGTAGTGCAATATCCATTTTAAAAAATTGTTATTAATTTATTGTGTCGATAAATAAAATTATTATTATCAATAGTTGGAATTGCGACAGTGAAAATGTATTAATTATTTAGTTGCTTTACTTTCTCTACAAAGTTCCTTACTTTACAAAGTATTGCATGTACAAATAATACACTAGCACTATCTAGGAGTGATTATAACAAGTTTGTTTGGTTTTGGACTGACCAGATTATAGGCTATTGGTAGTTATATATTAACATAGATCATGAATAATAAATAGATCTTGCATCCATACGGGGGCTGTGTTCCGGAAAAAAGGTTGTCGCGAAAATAGTACATGATCGCGCCGCGAGGTAGCGCTAGGGAGAAAGCATTGGTAGTATTGGTGTTTTAAACAGCTTCCTTCGTTTCCCCAATAGATAGCGCCAAAAAAGTCGAATTTCCAGTGGAACAAAATATTGCATTGGATCGGAGTTCTATTAGGTTATCCAAATACAATGATATTAATGAGAGGTATATGAAGAGGTAATGCTGCTATATTAGAATATTACCTATATCACCTTTTTCTTTCTTACTAATATAATTCATACTCAACTAAGTAAGGCAGTAAACTTTAAATGGATCTACTGAAAAATCAAGAAAAATCTACTGGAGGAATCTACTATAAGAAAAATTGTATCAACAAATTTAAAATATCTATGTGTACCATATTTAAGTTGACTGTACATAATCTTTTAAAAAGGAAAAATCGTAAAATACTACTGAGATAATTTTTTTAAAAGGCTGAGTAAAGATTTAGCACTAATATTATATTAACTTAAAACCGAAAAATGTATTGGCTCTTTTGGCTTGAAATGTTTTACCTTTTCGTTTCTTGCCTCTATTCTTATTCCTATTCTTTCTCCGCCTTCTCTTCCTCTGAGTGGTGGGAACAGTGCCAGGTTTTGATCCTGCTCTGGTAAGCTTTCTTGCTGACTTGCCAGACATAAGTAATGGAGCATCAGCCAACATGCTCAGAGTAGTGCTGCAGACAAAACAATGCAGGTTAGCATCGGTTAGATTATTGTGTAAACATAAAAGCCTTGTTTAAGCTAGGTAACAAAATGTAACCTATTTTCATTTTTTACCTAGTGTAAATGCAACTTTACATAGGCCTAACTTAACAAATCTAAGAGCATTTATTTTTAATTATATCCTGGTGTTAAATGAGTTAAATTGTTGAATGAGTGAGCTTGTTTTGGATTAAAACTGGTTTAACTGTAAGCCTACTGCAAAGGAGTGTGTTTGCAATAGAAGCAACACAATTATTTTGTGCACTAGTTCTATTATTATTATTATCAGAGAACCCCACGTCCAGCAGTTCACATCAAAGGCGACCTTTTCGTGAAACGAAGGTGTCCTTGTGGCCTTCCTCTCGTATGTAGCTGGTGTCAGGGTATCCTTGTCCCAGATATTTCTGCCGCAGTGATGCAAGGGCGTCACATTTTTAGAAAAAGTTTCTTCCTTCTCTCCACACCTTCGACATAAAGGGTTGTTCTCTAGCCACCTCAGGTGTAGGTGCCTCTTCAGAGAATTGTGTCCCGTCAGTAGACCGACCAACAACCTCACTTCCGGACTGCCGAGACTAAGCAATGTTTGCTTAGATGTCCACCCAGGCCATCAATGAAGTCGTGTGCCTGTCTCTGATCTCTTACCGTCTCTCTTCATCTGTGTAAGTGTTCTGATTTAACGTTTTTTCTCACGCTTCCTTTCCCACAGCCTCTTGATATTCCTAGCATCGGTTCTGGGCCCATCGGTGGAGTTCCAGCTCCTCTTCTAGCGAATTTATCTGCTATTTCATTCCCTTCTACTCCTGCATGTCAAGGGACCCAAACAAGTCTTACTTGCCTACTGCTCAACATCCGATCCAGCAGTAACTGGCAATTTTTACAGTACGGTACACTACAATTTTTTAAGACTATACTAATAATTATACTGAAAATAATTTACTTCTAAAAATTAACTTAAGTTTCACTCACTTGTCTTTGGTTGACCCTGAGTTGAAAGACATTTTGACTTGAAGTTCCCAACAACGCAAAGCTTGAGGAAGTGTTACATCGTCTATCCTCAACAACTGCCAATCCCTTTTGGTCAAAACTGAGTGTGAAATACACGATGGAGCAAACACAGACCTAAAAATTTGTATTTATTTCATTATTATGTTTTGTGTATTATAAATTAATTTAAAATTCTTTTTTACTTTACTAAGTTATTCATGTTTTAATAAATATTTGACAATATTGGTCTGATCAGACTAAAGGTCTAATAAAATCTGAAGGATTTAAATTTTATTAACCTAAACAGAACTGTCTTCACTTTTTTTTTTAACTCACGTGTAGGCTCTATATAAGACACATTATTTTGTTTATGATGTTATGAATTGTCCAAAAGGATCTATATTGGCTAGACATGATTCAAAAGGGTGCTTCCAAAGTCTACATAAATTCATATTAATAGAATTCTAGCATTTTATTAATTTTACTTAATTGAATTATCGTACTATGTTTAAAAATTAAAAATTTTTAAGACCTTTGACTCTTTTATTATTAAGTTTTAATGTAAAAGAAACTTACGTTACATTATGAAATGTATGCCTCAAGCTGTCGCCCATTTTATGGATGTAATCCCATTGTTGCTTTGTCACCGGGGTTCCAACGTTGTCGGCAGTCATTTGAGCTTCATCAAATAACCATTGAAACACGAATAATGGAGCTAGAACAGAAAATGATTTGTCTTTATTTTCCTACATCTAAAGGAAAATGCTTTAAAATAAATTCAATATATTCTATTTTTTATAACAATGTTCTTCACCAAATATAAACCTTTACAACCTAAGTAAGAATGAACATAATTGTTACAAAAATTTGTAATCCAAAAAAGCAAACCATATGATTTGGTGATAGTTTTGTCGCATTCTGTCGTCGACCAAAAAAGACTATACCGTCACCGAACTGTTGCGTCACAGTAGTTCATCAAGTGATGCCGGTAACAAATAAGTTCTGTTCATGTCACAAAAGTTTCCAGTACATGGTCAGACCACGGTAGAAATCTAATAGAACGTTTCAATCTTAAAGAACATCAAAATTAGTTTTGATGTGACCCATTCAAGCATAGACATGGGCACCCATACCTATGGGCAGAGGGGGGCCAAGGCCCCCCCCTAGCTCCCAGGGAAAGGAAAATATTTATATTATTAATTATAGTCAGGTACTTTTCTTTAAAGAGATTATCACTAAAATATGTTTTAAATGTTATGTGCCGTTTGATTTTACATATAGTTATTTCATTTTTTACAAGAGTTCAAGCATGAGCTGCAATGCACTGTGTATTGAAAATGCTCCCAATACAGGGGTTGGCGTGCGAAGCACCAATGCTCTGTGTATTGAAAATACTCCCAAATAGTGGGGTTGATGTGTGAAGCACGCAATGCTTTGTGTATTAAAAATACTCCTAATATGGGGATTAGCGTGCGAAGCAAGCAATGCATTATGTATTGAAAATACTTCCAAATAGTGGGGTTGGCGTGTGAAGCACGCAATGCCTTGTTTATTGAAAATACTCCCAAATAGTGGGGTTTGCGTGTGAAGCACGCAATGCTCTGTGTATTGAAAATACTACCAATATGGAGGTTGGTGTGCGAAGCACGCAATGCATTGTGTATTGAAAATACTCAAAATTCGGGGGTTGGCGTGCAATGCACTGTACGTCGGCCGCTTCTTATAGTGTTCAGTGTCAAGCTCACATGTGCGTCCTTAGCAGTGAACGTGTTAAGCCCATACCTCAGTCTAGCCCCCTGCTAGAAAATATCGTATGGACGCCCATGAGCATAGGCATTCAGTATAAATTATGAATCCCAAAAACAGGTACATAAAAATAAAATTTATTTTAGACTTAAAAATATGATAAAATTTAATATCTATATATATTAAAAGAATTTGGTCAAAACCTATTTCCAATCGCCCAGCCTCTCCTAATGGACCGATTTTGATGTTTTTTGTTTTAAAATGTGTCTTATTACCTGTAGATATGTCATCAAGCATTTACCGAAGTCCTAGGACATTAGGGCTACGCCCCAGTGGCCCTCAAAGTTTCAATGTTAATCTTATGGAAGGTCAATCTTAAGGAAGAAGAAGAAATATTTCTTTTGATTTTATCAAGGACACAAAAACAGCTGTTCGTATGAAAAGCTTAAAACAGCTGATTTTGATCAACAACTGATTTGGATCAAATCAGTATCAAATGTAGTATTACCTTTTTGAGGTTACATTGACAAACTAAAAACAAACACAAACAAAAATCAACGAAAAATGCTAACTATATTTTAATTCAATTCAAACATTGGTTGTTACAAACCTATTATATATAAAACAGCTAATTTGGATCAAAAACTGAACATAATCATTCACAGATATGTCAAGCCTTATATATTATCATCCGTTCAGCCGCTATTCACCCGAGAAGGAGCCCCGGTATACAATCCTTCAAATTTCCCATGTTAATCTTATGGAGATAATGTTTAATGAGTTTGAGTCAGCTGCCAAATAAAACAGCTAATTTATGCTCGGTTACCTATGTACAAACGAGCAAAAGATTAACGAGATTCTTTATCAAATTTTCCACCTGCGAGCGAAGCGAAGCAGCCAGCTGAGGCCGAAGGCCGAGCCGGGGTTGGGACGCGGAGCGTCCAGGGGCAGAGCCCCTAGTAATAATTATCATTTTATCTACTGCAATTGAACATTAGGTTAAATAAAGTAAATTATTCACCTGTTAATGCTGGGTATAATCTATAACCAAAGTAACACCTCCAAGGTTCCTGTGGATAGTGGCTCTTACATGTCGGAGGAACTTGGCCTTCCCATAGGATGAGTCCTCTCTTGACTGCATCTACAGTAGCTAAGGAGTCCACTTCTCTAGCATATGGAGGCCTGTCAAGAAACCAGCCAGAGTCTGATACTCCTTTCACGGAAATATGACGATGGTTTCGCAATAAACTTTGAACATTTTCAAGGTTTAACATTACACCGATACCTCCAGCGCTGAAAAGAAAAAGCATCGTTTAAACTCTCTGAATTATGAATTTAATAACATTAAGTATGTTGTTAAATAAATCATGTGATGAAAGTAATATTTTCTTAAATCAAACAACGATCATAAACTGGTGACATACATGGCTGAAGTGTTTTAGTTTTTGTTTTTATATTTCAAATGTTCCAGCCATTATCTGATTTTAACTTTTTATTCGTAGAAGCATTTACGATTGATACGTTAGTTGTTATTTTCATTTATGCAGTTGTAGGTAAAATTTAATTTGTTACCGGAACGTTACATAATTTGCTTCTGTGGTTTTTATAAATCTGAAATTCTTGTTTTAAGTAATACTACATAACATATGTTCCATCCTAGAGGGCTGAAGCACTCTTGCCTCCCAACCAAAATTATTAAAAAAAAATAACCGTTAAATACTAAATTACAGAAATAATATTGCCAACTTGGCTTGTTACTTCAAATTCAAACATGCATAGTGTTATGACATGTTGTTTCTTACTCGGGAGTTATATTCAGAATAAATCACTTACAAACGGTATTTATAATTTCCTGATAAGTTCATATTTGTGTCTTTTTTATTATTATACATGATACGTAGTATTAGTGTTTTGTGACAAAAAGTAGGGGTTTAAGAGGTGTATGAACAATATTCTTAAAGTTTTCTCTTACAAGACAAAACACGAATTGAAGAACGAGGAAGGCCTACACCCAAATTCAATCTTACCTAAAAGGTACCCATGTAATTTTACAAGGCACTTTTTCTAAAGAAATCTACACAAATTAAAATTTGATGCAATTGTATGTAAAACAAAGTGTTTCATTTTAAACTTTTTGGTTGGATTGGATTTTTCTGGAGTGAATTCCTGCATCATAAACTCCTGATGCAAGGAAACCATGTCAACCATTTTGGTGTACTACATAACACAATTTCTTGTTTAACAAAATCATCTTTGTTAAATTTGGATTACAGTTTGAATTTGTATGAAATGTGTAAAATATGTACCTACTGGTACTAAAATAATCTAAATAGATTTTAGGCTACTAAAAATATGTAATTATAAAAAAAAACTACAGTAAAATATTAAGATTATTATAAACTATTATTTGTTGGTTTGAATAAAAGTTAGAGTTTTTAAATAGCAAATTAAAAACGATTAATGCTTATAAGGTACTAATTAAGAAACTTGTTCATGATTGAAAAATAAACTTTGTTCATGTTTGCAAACTTAGAAGAAAAATGAATGAGTCTAATGACCTGCAACATAAAACTCACCATTCACAATTTCTTATAATATAAAAAAATATTTAAAACGTTAACGATTAAAAAACAATCAATGAGAATAAATGATGCACCATCTATGTATGGTGGCACAAATTCAATGTTGGAATTGTTTTCTATGTCAAACAAAACCTAACCCTAAATAAATTTGATCGTTCACTCTTTTATGTATCAACTTACCTACTGCCAGCAATCAGGAGGGAAGAGGCATTCTCCAAGCCTAAAGAGAGCAATTCCATGATTACATTTTCAACAACCGTTGCTCCCATGAAGCTAAACCTAGATTCTGATGTAGGCACAGCTCTGCTCCCACTCC
Organism: Philaenus spumarius; assembly: GCA_018207615.1. NCBI lineage: Eukaryota > Metazoa > Arthropoda > Insecta > Hemiptera > Aphrophoridae > Philaenus > Philaenus spumarius. The sequence continues at coordinate 60,079 of JAGFPH010003995.1, read as the reverse complement.
AGGCATCGCTGGTACAATATGGAATAAAACTGTGGAAAGGTAAACACCAAATTAATTTTCTGCTAGGCCTACTAAATGTCTACATGAGACCAGTTAAAACTAATCCCTGCCTACATAACACTCATAAGTGAGTAACATTTCTATCTTTACTCTTAGTAACTTATGTGAAATAACAGCTTTAAGATAATTTATTTTATAAATTAAATTTGTTTAGCAGATATTTTAAAACAAGTTTTGAAAACATCCTTTGTAACTATAGGCCTAATAATGAAATAATAACAGAAATTTTGTATTATAACTAATTTCACATCTTTAGATTTGTTAGATTGATGGCAGCACAAGTCCTTCCCACTCACATTTAGAGTCCTTGGGCAAATAAGAGTCTGTTCCCCGAAAATGGGTGTTTAAAAAATATGATTAAAAAAAGAAACTCTATTTAAAATATGATTCATATACAGGGTTGAGGAAAAGTCCTTTGTTACTTGAAACATTTAAAAAGTAAAATGCATATAAAAGGGAATTGTAACATATTATGGTTTCTGATGGAAAATTCTATGTTTTTATATTTGACCCAATTTTGGACCATCAATTTCCAATGGATGTAGAAAATGTCCAATTGTTAGTTTGAAATTGAAGCAAATGACTACACCATGCCATGTCAGTTTTTGGCGAATTTCCATAAGAAAACTGAGCCATTGCAGTGGCCCTTATGGTAAGACCCAAGGTCGGGAGTAGCAAATGAGCAACGATCATGGTCCCCAGAACACGTTTTGGGGTGTCATTAAAACGTATATATATAGTGTGATTGAAAAGTCCCGGAATGGTGTAATATACTTTTTACCATTATAGATAAAGTAATGAGACTTGGTATATCAGTAATAGCCATAAATGTCTACTCTTTTAAGGTATTATCACTTTTTTATCCCTTAAGGGGGACGGCCCACGAGGAGTCAGACAAAATTCTTAAATAGCAGCATAGGTCGGGTTTGGTATCAAATTAAAGGTCTTAGTTAGAAGAACACATTGCCGCAAACCGGACTTCGAAAGGTCCACTCTAAACAAAATGACGGCCCTAAACATGTTGAAATAAATTGACATAAAGTTGCTAATATCTCGAAAAGGAAGAATTTTCAGAAAAAATTTCAAGAGACAAAAAATGTTTACTTCAAAGTGCTTGACCTAAAAAATTACCGTACTTCCAAATCGATTTCGTAAATTTTATTTTTACTCCTTCATCTTATAAAATTTAAAAAAAAATACGAAATTGATTTGGGAGCACTTTGTTTAGGTCAAGCACTTTGAAATAAACATTTTTTGTCTCTTGAAATTTTTTCTAAAAATTCTTCCTTTTCGAGATATTAGCAACTTTATGTCAATTTATTTCAACACGTTTAGGGCCGCCATTTTGGTTGGAGTGGACCTTTCGAAGTCCGGTTTGCGGCAATGTGTTCTACTAACTAAGACCTTTAATTTGATACCAAACTCGACCTATGCTGCTATTTAAGAATTTTGTCTGACTCCTCGTGGGCCGTCCCCGTTAAGGGATAAAAAAGTGATAATACCTTAAAAGAGTAGACATTTATGGCTATTATTGATATACCAAGTCTCATTACTTTATCTATAATGGTAAAAAATATATTACACCGTTCCGGGACTTTTCAATCACACTGTATATGTGTTCGCACTCTAGCGGCAGCATTTTAAGTCCGATTTGGTTCAAATTTGGTACACATGTTGGTTGTCTACGTCGCTCGGACGAGATCGTTAGCAAATAAAATCCAACAATCGGAAGCTCGTTTTTTGACCAGAAGTAACTATTTTTTTTAGATTTTTCTTACGAGAATGAATTTGTTTTTAAGTTTTTTCTACAAATATAAATGTTGGATGTTATTCTGCACATTTTGTTTTTTTACATGACCTTATAGCTCGCTTGGTTCCCCAAAATTGATCAAAACGTAAAATTCCATAGAAGTACCCGGTTCAAAGCCATGTGGTGGATTCTACCGTGGGGTTGGCGTGCGAAGCACGCAATGCATTGTGTATTGAAGATACTCCCAATACGGAAGTTGGCGTGCGAAACACGCAATGTTTTGTGTGTTGAAGATACTCCCAATCTTCGGAATTTCGTGCGAACCATTTTGCAGCTATTCAGCACCGTTGTTAATAGACCTATTTCCCAAATTGTTGGTTGAAACCCTAAAACATAGGCCTATAAATTTAATTTTGAAAATTTGCTCAACTCACGTCAGCGGTTCACTTGTTTGGTCGAATTATTTGGATTTGGTATATTATTCAAAGCAATTAGCTGTATAATTGAATAAAGGAAAAGCTATTGAAAAGAAATTATCTTAACTAAGGATTCAATGCTCTACTTATCGTTCTTGCTAGGCTGTGTGGTGGGTCTGCAAGGATGTAATTTCATGTAAGGTTGTTGTAAATTTGTAAGGTAAACAATTTGTAAGGTAAATTTGTAAGGTTTTCAATTTGAGTTGTAATTTCTGAAGGTGCAACATAACACACAATATTACTTGTGCAAGATTGCCCAATACTTACACATGATTTGCGTTCCACCAGTAGGGATTCTCTTCAGGATTCGGAGATAAGATTCCTCCAACTGTAATACAAACGAGTTGTTGAATTAAGCCTTATTTTGTAGTCTACAATCCTAAACCCCTTAACATATAAATAGAACTCAAAGGCCTGGTTATTAATATTTTCATATTTTTATTTTAACAGTTAGAAATAATAAACAGCATTCTTTCAGCAAACAGGAGCTTAGCTTTGATCCACATCAAAGAAGGTTGCTACAAAAGCAACAAATTGTTTCACAACTAACTTCTTTTGGACTAACTTTAGTAATTTGTTATGGATATGTTTATTATTGTTTGAATGATGGTACCTATGTTGACAGATGTAAACCATACTACAAGGGTGATTCATGAATAACTATGAAAACAACATTTGTGCAATAATTTTCCGCTGTTGGTGATGATTTTGGTAATGCATTATTAATTAAACCTAAATGATTCATTAAAAACAAATCACAATAATTGTATTTATGTGTTGCATTTTCAAAAGGTGAAGTTAAAACCTTAATGTTGTCAAAGAAAAATATATTAGGCTACAATCAAAATATACAAAAAACAATTTAAAAAAATGTAAAAAGAAAATAATAACTTTTATGTACATAAAAAAACAAGCAACCTATAAATACAAAGGGCAAGTTATAAAGAAAACTAAACAGTTATAGCCTACAACAGCAAAATAACAATAATACCGGTACTTATATAAAATACTAGCTGACCAGTACGGCGTTGCCCGTGGTGGTTGGTATTTTCAGTCTTTTTAATGTAATTGTATTCTTTTTTAGAGTTCAGTCAGTGAGTAGTATTTGGCTTTTATATATATACATAGATCTTAAATAATAAAAGCACTATTGTCATAATAATAAAACATCTGAAATTACGATTTTAGTAACTTTGATCCCCCCAAACCCGTCCTAAAATTTCGACATTTTTCATACCCTTTCTCAGTAAGCACCAAGCACCTATGGCCCTAGAGGAAGCTACATACCAAATTTCATTCCAATCTGTTCGGTAATTTTGGAGAAATCGTGATTTAGTAATTTTTACCCCCCAAACCCCCCCCTAAAATTTTGAATTTTTTCAAACCCTTTCTTAGTGAGCACCTATGGCTCTAGAGGAAGTTACATACCAAATTTCATTTCAATCCGTTTTTGAGAAATCGTGTTGAGTTAGTGAGTGAGTGAGTGAGTGAGTGGTATTTCGCTTATATATATATATATATATAGATTTAAGGAAATGAACATGTTAAGAAAGCATTATTTCATTGCAAGTTTTAACAGAATATAATGTATAGCCTACAATAATAATAACAAATTTATTTAATAGAACTGATTATAAAACTACCTGAAATTATCAATTCACCCTCATTCAGTCAATTTTTCTTTTCAAACCATATAGACAAGTAAAACTAACCACAAAACTAAAACTTCAATGCCTTAATGAGTACTTCTAAGAATTCTCTAAATTGAGTACATTTTTATATTCATAGTCCTGGTTTATATTCATGCACATGTTTATTAATAATAATCTTTCTTTGTATTTCTGGTTTTTATTTCTTTTTGCTATATAAAACTGTTTTAAAAAAACGTTAAAACTTCTGAACACTGACCTACCGTTTCTGACCTCTGGCCACTGCTTTGAAGACATCAGGTGTCGCATACGGTGCCAACGTGAGTGACAACTTCGCTGATCGTAGCAGTACCAACCTCCTAAAATTTTTTAAAATGTTAGTGCGTTAAAATAAATCAACTTATTCTCGTTCTCGTACTTGATAGTTTGCAAATAAAAAATAATGCTTACCAAAAAGTAAATGGATTACTGTATTGATAGGCCATTGTGACCTTTGTAAAATGAAATGAAATTATTTAAACATAAGAGAAAACGCTTTGGGAAAGACTGGCCTAATCAAATGATCTTTTTGGTCCAAAAGATGAGAAGTAAACGTGCTGGATACGGAAAGTTAAATGAGATCGAAAGACCATGGCAATAAGGAAATTAAGAAGGTGTCACCGACAAATTAGATTCAAGGCAAACACTAGACTATTTGTTTTAAAAAAATTATGTAGAAGTAGGAATAATACAGTAAAAATTTATTATTAGTAGTAAAGTAAATCATATGATTGCAATTATTAATGCACTTAACTGTTATTCTAAACTTGTTTTAAAAAAATATTAAAATTTGACTCATATTTAGGGTTTTATGCCTTAAAAATAACAAACGAAAACCTTGTACAGGATCACTAGTTCGACTATCAATCTGTTACAGTCAATTTCATCGGAAATGAATAAAGGAATCAACCTAAAA
>JAGFPH010003995.1:14040-33838 GCA_018207615.1 Philaenus spumarius | reverse complement strand
AATGGACAAATTTCACTTTTTAATTTAATAAAAAGACGTAGAAAACGAATTTTCCCAGACTGGTGACCATTTCCAATCGATTTCTCGTGGCCAAAAGCACCATATAAAATCAAAAAATGAAAAATCCTTAGACGGAGATTCCAGATCCATTTAGCAGACTAACAATTATCTCTCGCTTTAGAAGATAAGATATGTTTGTGAGAAAGTACGTGCCAGTTTCTGGTGCCGTTTATTTCAAGACCAGGTTTTTCAGAAAGCAAAATACGCCCGTTATTTGTTTGTAATTTGTGTTTTAAATGTATGTTTTAATTATTGTCAAGTCCACAAGTTCTAGGTAGGAGCAGCATCATAGTGTTAGTACACAGGAAGACACAGATGCATGTGTCAATCAATGCTAATGAGTAGTCATACCAGAGACACCTGGTGACAGACAGAGCACTCTGTTTGCACTTCTCATAACTACTTGTTTCTTTAGACCTACAACAGTTTGAACTTCCGTTTTGTAACCCAACGCGGGAATGCGACCAACGAGAAAGAACGCATTCCGGTACTCCTTCTGCAGTCAAGTAAATATGGTAGTTATTTTAATTAGGTTCTGAGAAAAGATAGTTTGTTTTCTTTTACTTCTTCCTCATTCTCAGTTAAATAGGAAATGCAACTGCGTTGAGTTATTAACAAATCAAAATCAACCCTGGGGCGGACGTTTTATTTTATTGTTTCCTTGCGAATGTTTACGGTCTGGTTTCAGTTCGAGGCAGATTTATAACAAATACAATATATTCTACACACATTTCTAAGAGTAAGAAAAGTGAAGTACCACTTCTTGTTCGTACCACAAAACTGTGATTTGGTAACACATCTTAGTTGTGGTTAAAGGTATGGTGGTTTACATGGGCGCCCATACCTATGGGCAGAGGGGGGGCCACAGCCTCCCCCTGGCTACCAGCACGGGTGTTGACGTGCGAAGCACGCAATGCTCTATGTATTGAAAATACTCCCAATACGGGGGTTGGCGTGCGAAGCATTTAAAGCATTGTTTATTGAAAATACTCCCAATACTTGAGTTGGCGTGCGAAGCACGCAATGCACTGTGTATTGAAAATACTCCCAGTACGGGGATTAGCGTGCGTCCGCTTTAAAATATTAGTGATTATTACGTAGAAAGGTTCAATAATAAAAAATAAAGTAATTTCTACTCATTTAGACTGTATGTATAAAAAATATATGATAAGCTTCTAGCATAGGAAATACGACATTTTCGTAGCAGTGAACGTGTTAAGGAGTACCCTCCCTTCATTCGGCAAAAGGAGTCTAGGGATATTTTTGACCTCCCCGAGAAAACTTTTAAAAAGTGGAAAGCCAATTTGGCTGTTCAGGTGAAATATTAACCCACACAGAATCGAGTCTGTACCTTTACACCGTCGGTGAATACACAAAGACCTGTAACACTCCTTGAGGCCGCACCAAGTAGTGACCCAGCAGCTCATGTTTGAACTCTTGTAAAAAATTTAAAAAAAGTACATGTAAAATCAAACGGCACATAACGTTTAAAACATATTTTAGTGCTAATCACTTTAAAGGGAATTACGTGACTATAATTAATAATATACATGTTTTCCTTTCCCTGGAAGCTAGGGGGGAGGGCGTGGCCCCCTCTGCCCATAGGTATGGGCGCCCATTGTCGGTTACTTGATCGCAGTAAAACATCGGGGCGAATTTCGTTACTTGCTATTCGTTTTATTTTTTTGAAAATTTAAATGTCGTACGCACATGAGGGAAACTAAAAATAACACCAGCCTTAGTAAAAACGAAATTGTATACAAACGATATTCTAGTCGCTCCAGAGGCATATTCTGCGTTAGTTGATGATTTTACTTGAACTGTATTGCACACCCCGTTAATGTAGCCTACGCGAGAGGCATATTCTGCTTTAGTTAGTACGCCTGCTGTAATGTACTATACAATTAATTGTATAATGACTTCGAAACCAAAAGGTTTAAGCACGTGGTCAGAGGTAGGAATTGTAAAAGAATGCGCACATCAGTAATATGAGTTACGTAAATTCTAGACATTTACCGGCTAACTATATGTCGGCTTTCGGTGTGGGTAAAAGGAAGTTTAAATTGAGTTATTTCGCCTAACTAAAAACTGAATGAAGCTGGAATTCTTCGTCCTATCATTGCAAGTTTTGGAGATGATTTAATATTATGTACAGTGGGCTTTTCGAAACGGCCGAATATTTTACTTTCTTAAATTTACTAAAAGAAAGTATTTATAAAGTTTAAGGATCCTACAATAAAAATACGTAGAACCCGAACACATTCAATTTGATACCACTAATAGAAATTTCGTAAAGTTTTGACCATCAGTCATAAAGAATTTTCGATTTTTTCCAAATGTATTGTGTACAACTGTAAAGGGTTCCGTGCATACAAAGGAAATCACGTACTTTAATAGGATCACTTGTTTTTGTCAGGATCGGATAAAGGTACCACAATGAAATTTGACAATTATAAAGATTTAAATTCCATGCTGTAGCCTACGGATAAGTGTATTAATAAACTAAGTAATTTTTCTTTACCTTCTTTTGTATGTCAATCTAATCCTTGTTTTTTGTTTTTATCCTACGACCGTGGTTTCGGGCATTCGCCCATCTTCAGGTACTTATTTACAATGTCGAATGTCACGAACACATGTTTCAACACACACAAACCAATAAAAACTTGCGATAATGAATTTTAAAATAAGAAAAAACTCTTGTTACATCCTAATTAAAAATAAATAAGACATATAGTAGGCCTATTTATTGATAATACACGGTAATTGATAGTGAGTAACTTTTTGGTTAGGTTTTTGATTAAGTGTACACCTGAGCCTTACTGGTTCTTTTAACCTTTATTATAACTGCTGTTATAAAATATTTGAAATAATTTGATTTGAACATTTAAAATTATTTGCCATCTTAGTTTTGAGGTTGTTATTAATCCTACACCTTTATTATAAATAAAACATACGTATGTTTTTAGAAGGTTCCATCGGGGGTTGGCGTGCGGAGCACGCAGGGTCTCCCCTTGTATACATTACTATGTGTTACAAATGTAACATTTCACTTTCTATTTTAATAATAAATTTTGTTTGTGGTTCAAATATTTAGGTTTTTTAATTTTTTCTACAAGTCCAAAAGTTACTAATTTTTTTTCTAAACTTACACAACTGCAAACCCAGTTCTGTAAACATCAATGCAAGGATATTAGTGAGATGCATTTTTTTAATTATTCATTTATTTTCACTGATAACAAAAGAAACTACACAGTTTTTTCCACTTCCTGAAAATTTAATTTTGGACTCGCCTGGATTTTCAGAATCAGCCCCTCACATTAATTAGCAAGATAATGATTTCTGGTAATTTCGTTCAATCCAGTTCAGCTCAAATTATTTTTACCTTCCATAAAGATAAATATATTTCAACATTTCTGACCGAAGCAGTCAATTAGATGGAAATTTAAGGTTATAAAATTGAAGTAACTCGAATTGCAGCTCCAACACGATTCAAAACCGGACATTAAAACCAATTAAGTATCAATTGTACATCGGTGCCCGAGTGAAAGTGTGTTGAATGCAATTAATTTGCGCATCGTAATTAATAACCTGTAAGAAACGCTACGGCGAAGGCGAAGAAGAAAAAGAAGAGCGACGACGGTTGGCAAGGCAGTGGATGAGTCACCACAACAACGGCTCTAAGCACGACTGTTGTACAGTTAGTGGTTAATTGTTTCTTCTTCTTCTTCTTGGCTCGTGTTTACTTGAAAATTGTAGCTTGGGTCTTCCATCTAATCACAAAGCATTACTTTGTGCGACCTTCGTCAAAACACTTCAATTAATAGACAAGGTTGTCATGCCAGTACTTTCTAGGCCTCGAGAAGTAGGATAGAGTTGACTCGGGAATTGCGTTATTTTGAGGTTATGTCGTACGAAGCCAGCTGTGTTTTTGTGTATGGTTGTTTGACTTTAAAATTCTTTTACGTTATTTTAGGTCTATTGCGGTTAAATTTTAGTTGTTGTGTAGCATACATTTGATATTATTATATAAATTACTAGCTGACCCGTACGGCGTTGCCTGTGATGGTGGTAACTTTGATCCCCCCTAACACCTCCTAAAATTTCGAAAATGTTCATACCCTTTCTTAGTGAGCACCTATGGCCCTAGAGGAAGCTACATACCAAATTTCATTCCAATCTGTTCGGTAATTTTGGAGAAATCGTGTTTTAGTAATTGTTACAACCCAAACCCCCCTAAAATTTCCAATTTTTTGAAACCCTTTTTTAGTGAACACTTGTGGCCCTAGAGGAAGCTACATACCAAATTGCATACCAATCCGGTCGGTAGTTTTGAAGAAATCGTGATTTAATAACTTTGATCCTCCAAACCCCCCTAAAATTTCCAATTTTTCAATCCCTTTCTTAGTGAGCACCTATGAGCCTAGAGGAAGCTACATACCAAATTTCATTCCAATCCGTTCGGTAGTTTTGAAGAAATCGTGATTTAGTCATTTCTACCCCCCAAAACCCCCTAAAATTTCCAATTTTTTGAAACCCTTTTTTAGTGAACACTTTTGGCCCTAGAGGAAGCTACATACAAAATTGCATTCCAATCCGTTCGGTAGTTTTGAAGAAATCGTGATTTAATAACTTTGATCCCCCCAAACCCCCCCTAAAATTTCGAATTTTTTCAAACCCTTTCTTAGTAAGCACGTATGGCCCAAGAGGAAGCTACATAAAAAATTTAATTTCAATCCGTTCGGTAGTTTTTGAGAAATCGTGATGAGTGAGTCAGTCAGTGAGTGAGTGAGTGGTATTTGGCTTATATATATATAGATATCTGCTAGGATAAATACGATCAGTAGGGGGTACTGAAGTAGGCCTCGAGAATGGAGGAACTCCGAAACGCGTCGACGAACTCAAATAAAAGGGTTAAGCTAGGATTGGCGGACCTACCAATATTCCATATTTAAAAGATGGTGTAGGCTACCTGGTAGGCTACACCGTTTCAAAACAAAAATAACTTGAAACCGATACAAACTTTTAATTTTTGTCCGACTCAAAAATAAAAAGCTTTCATTTCATTCTTTTTTTGGTATCTTGATTTACATGAACTAAACCATGTCAGTCTTTCAAGGAATTTAATAATGAATTTTTCAAAAACGTTTACCGGTATTTGCATATAATTTTTATAGTATTGTCTTTAAAACTTTATATAAGTTTTGTAAAATATAATAATAATTTAACAGGTGTAGAAGGGAAAACTGACCAATGTTAGTGCTGAATTATGACACTTCTTCAAATAGTGTCCAAAGGTGCAATGTCATATAACTCTGATAATATTTTAAAGACATTGAATTTGTTCACATCTTCCAAGTAACAGAGTAACTGACCTATGCCACGTCTAACTATGCACACCAAATTATAGAAGAAACCCACTCGTATTCTAATTTTGAAACTAATTTCCAACCAATACATAGGTATATAGGCCTATGCAGGAAGAGCAAACAAATGGACGCGCTAGAACAATGTATATAGAACTTTATATCCAATTTATTGTATGACTTTGCTATGGAGATATATATGAAATGCAAACATTTAGCCGTACTGCAAGTTAGAGATCTCACGTCTTCAGTAAGTAAAAGTATTCGATGGTGTGTGCACGCGGTGGTATTTTTGTGTTATATATGTGTTATGTTGAACTATAATGTACCTAGTTTAATGTAATAACAACCTCAACAGAGCGACAATCTGAAGATGGAACGAGTTCTGAAACGCGTCATGTAAAGTAAGGAAACTACTTGAATTATAACAAATATATAACTCTTAGGTGAAGATATGAAGCATTTTTGACGCCAAAGTCAAAAACCCCGGATAAGTTGCTGTTTTGGATTACGAAATTAAAATCCTGCCAATATAGGCGTTGTAACAAACGGTTGGGCAGGCGTAGTCTGAATGGATTGTAGAGTTTTTGTGAACACATCTCTCATAAAATCCCGGAGAAAAAGACTAAACAGTTTTATTGAATGAATAAACCAGAGAAGAGTCAGAGCTCCGTAGAAGCAATAACTGTAAATATAGAGGAAACAAATTACTCATTGGTAGGGGGAGGGGGGGTGTATATTTCTTCCTATTTTTTCTCGAAAGTTTGGATTCTATATGTTTTCTAGTAATGTATATTATAAAAAACCTGTAATACTGTTTTTTCCTTAAAATTTATACTGTAATATTTTTTGGAAATTTAAAGGAAAGCGGGATTTTGCAAAACCGTTTCCCGGAAAATAAAAAAAACCACACGGAATTATATTCTTATCGAAATAGTTTTAACAGTTTTAAGAAAAGACATCAAATACACCGACAATGTGAAAAACGACCGATCCTTTGTAAGTTAATCTCTCGGCCGCGCCAAACTGAGATATAGACGGAGATGTCCATCTGACACAGGACGGACCTAAGAATGCGGGAGACCTTCCAGGGAGGTCTCCAGAGTATGTCACATGCTGGTGATTTATGGGGTGATACAAGATCCAGTAATCTCCGGAACCTTTTCTTTCGAACAAACAAACAAACAAAACATCAAAGGCCACCCAAATATTGAGAAGTCATTGTTGGAATTTATCGCCTTCGGAGCTTGACAGTTGATTGTTTTATACGGATTTTCCCGAAAGGTTAGAAAAGTCTGTACGTTAGCTTGGTTGTGAATCGTATTACGCAACCTTTAGGCGTAACAGACCGATTCTTCATGAGAATCGTATAGTCTGACATGTTACATTTACTGCCTTCATTATTTTGTAGGATTCTGTAAAACAAAAGGAAAACGGAACCCTTATAGCTCATTCTTTGGTCCGTCTGCTGGGCCAACGAGTACAGAACTTATAAGAAGCGCAACTCCCATGTTAAAGATTCAGCCTAGTTTTATTTGAATCCGGCAAGCTTAGTGCGGCAGCCGCTAGGTAGCGAGAGCGCTACTGTCGTCGGTGCGGCATGTGTGAATGAGACAGAGAATAATGAGCCAGCCATTCCCTGTCTCACTCACACCTGGCGCGGAGGATTGCCGAGTCTCAGACGGGTGGAAATTTTCGGTCGTAGTGAAACGGCCCCGACATTTTGGGTACTTTTGAAACGATGACACTGCCCCGCTCATTAAAGAGGATTAGGAAGGGTGGCGCAAGACTAGAAATGCTGAAATTGCCCTGTCAGTGACTGCAGTCTTCTAAAAACAAAACAAACCAACCAACCTAACCTAACCTAACCTAACCAAACCTAATCTACCAGGCCAGGCGCTCCGGGCAATTTCAGCATTTCTGGTCTGGCGAGGCAACCCTTCTTGATCCTCTTTAGTGAGCGTGGTAGTTTTATCATTTCAAACGTACCTAAAATATCGGGACAGTTTCGTCCCTAAATTTTCAGCCAGCGCTGCCTGACGACTGCTGCGCTAAGCTCGATTTGGCGGCAACCAACCGGGCTGACTATTCTCCATAAGCGTTGCGCTGATTATAGGTTCTGAATTCATTGGCTAGGCACAGTCTATTTTATCAGGAACGGACATAATGTAGTTTTATTTAGTTATAACCCAAGCTAAACCGCATCTGTTCTGAACAGCGCTAAAGAAATGTTTTACTATTTTGAGAGCTACAGTTTGTTTGCCACAAAAAGAATATTGTTTATGCTGTCTACTGAAAAAGGCATTGATAAGGCTTTATTTTGAAATATGTCCACGAATACGTTGCTAAACCATCAGCCATAAAAATGGCGGGAAGCCATTGGTGTTGTGCTAGATTTAAAAACGTGAAAACAAAGTATAGCCTACCGTAAGTAAACTGAACGCCAGAACCACAGATTGACCCGACGCAAGTGTGTTGGAAGTTTCTGAAGTAGACTAAAGGGGCCCACACACGGTCAGTTTTAACTGTGCAAATGAAACTGCACTAATTGTGTGAACCGCGCGGTGTGTGGGCTACTTCAGTTTTCTCCTCAGTTTCAGTGTTTTCGTGCGGTCACAGTCTATTGTGCGTGTATATTTTCGACAATCGGCGACCGAAAGATAAGAGCAACAACTGTGTAATTGCAGCCGTGCTGCTTGAAGAAGAAAATAATACAGTTAAGAGCTGACGTACTAGACAAGACTGTGCAAACTGTTCGATTAACTGACCTAACTGCGCAGTTTACCGGCGCAAAGTAGAGTCTCTCTTTCAGGCCAAAAGCCTGGGTAAAAATCTGCCAGAACTGCGCAGTTTCCTCACTTTATAGCTCAGACATGACGTCACGTTTGCTCAACAGTTGGCTCATACTGTTAAAAAAATCGCTAGCTAAATATGAAAATTTAAATGTAGCTACGTCGGCTGAGAGTAATCTTGGTAAAATGTTAGGAAATCCTAAAGATAACATCCAAGAACTGGACAAATCTGGAATTTATTGTATAAACTGTGAAATGTATCCGAAGAAATATATAGGCCAAACTAAAAGAAGTATGAAGACAAGAATTAAAGAACATTTTTCTTATATAAAGTACAATAGGCCAGATGAATTTGCAATGGCTAAACATTGTTTAGATGCAAACCATCATTTTAAAATATAAAACTGTATTATTGAAAAATGTAACTAAACTTAACACAATAGATGCTTGGGAAACTTTTTATATTATCAAACATAGTAAAATAACTAGGTGCACTGCCCCTGGACGCTTCGCGTCCCAATCCCGCCTCGGCCTTCGGCCTCAGATGGCTGCTTCGCTTCGCTCGCAGTTGAAAAATTCACTAAAGAATCTCGTTAATCTTTGGCTCGTTTGTACATAGGTTTGTAAAATTATGAAACCAGGCTTAAATGTATTAACAGTAATTACAAGATTAATTATAACCTCAAATACATGCTTTAGAAACGTGAGAGGCTTTCATTACGATTTTAGTCCTAGTTCTACTATCTTCCGTCAACTAAAGTTTTGAAACCAGGCCTAAATATAGTAAAAATTATTGCAGTATTAACACAACCTCAATAGGCCTACTATGTTTCCGAAATGAGCCAGGCCTATATTACAAAATTGACTATTCGAATTTATCCATCTTTGCCAAGTTTACCTTTTTTTTGACAAAATTTTTTTTTAAATCAGGCCCAATTTATTCTAATTCCAACGTGCTAAAACAATATAAATTAGCTTGTTTTTTAACAGTAATTAAAAACTAAACTATCCAACGAACAGTATAAAAATTGGTTTCTTTATAAACAGCTGTTTTGGTCGCTTTATTTACTATTGCCTTGTTATTTTGGAACCAACATGTCAACCCATAAGACCCTATGTTAAAATTTTCCAACTTTTAAATTAGATTTTCTCAAAAAATTGCGTTTTTACACGAAATACAACTATATGGGTGTACTTAAAAATCAAAACTGCACCTAAATACAAAATTTCTTTGAATTCGTTAGAGCCGTTTTCGAGATCCGCGACAGATACAAAGATAGATACAAGAATTGCTCATTTAAAGTAATGGGATTGTAAATAATGAATTAGGACCCATACAAAATTCTATATTAATATAAAAATAATGTATTGTACGAGGTTATTATTATTTTAGTAATTTTTTTTAGTTATATAGTTATTGTTAGGCTAGTTACAATAACGCAAGGCAATTGGTAACGCCCCACTAATGTAACGTAATCTTAAGCCACGCCCCTTTGAATTCTGTATAAATACGGGGGATGGAGCACTGTAAGATTACTTATAGTTTGACTATTGCAGCTCGTGCATCACTGAAGATGGCGACTTTGTCGTTGAAACGCGTTTAAGTTAATAAAAGTATTAGTTGCGACATTTTGTGTTCTAAGTTTATTCTATCAGATCTAACAATCTGTTAGTAAAAAAACTCCTATAAAAAGCATTAGCAAGTTATTTGAATGCAAATTTTTACATTTTCGTTGAAATGATAAATTTTGAAAATAGGCTAGTGAAAATATTTCCCATTTTTTGTAACAATCTGTTAAAACATTATGAAAATATTGTTTCGTTATTTATTACGCTCTACTTTAAAGGATTTAAACAAATTTAGTTACAATTAGAGATAAATAAATGTAGGCTATATTGTCGTCTGTCGAGGCACTTCGTTTAGGTAGCACAATAAAAGCAATTAAAATGTTTGAATTACACAACATAAAACATGCCCAAATTGTAGTTGGACGAACGGCTCGATAATGGACGTCTCACCCAGGGCTATAGAATACTGCGTCTCACCACCGCGATTCATAAAGAGTTTTAACATTTTAAACGTAAATATTAAAAAATCGTTTTACATTTTACTATATGAATATGAAGCATACGCTTCAAAAAGTGTCATTAGAACGAATACACACGATTTCAAGGGTCTGCTCCAGTAAAAGACAAAGCAGCCGTCGACTCCAGCGCTTCACACTATAGCCGTATCTAAACAGCGCAATTTCTTGGAGATGAGAGCTTTGACATTGCCTTAATTTAAAACCATTTTATAAATCCATCTTTTTTAATTGATTGCTGGAAAAAAACCTTAATATTCTTTATAAATTAAGGATCCGGCTTGCGATTCATTTTTCATTATATATTTTTTATTGTGTAAGGAAAAAAGTTCAAACTTGGTACTTAAAAAAAATTCAGTTACGTGACAAATGAAAGGGATTTAAAAAATGTTAAACGCAAAACGGATGCGTATTATGACTGTGGTTAAATTGAGACCTTGAAAACAATTTTATGATACAAAATAAACGAAATAAATGGTTTTAAATTTAACATTGCTCTTAAGGGATACAAATCCAAGATGGCCGCCACTACTTAAAGACTAACTTCTTCCCGAAAACTGTAATTCACTGTCTAACTGTAATTACAAATTTAAACACCGTTTTCAGAAATCCCGCCTTTTACTTCTTAGGATAACATCTTATTTTCCTATAACGGCACATCTAAGCAGATTCCTTATTCACTTCTAAAATTCAGGGCAAATGGTAAGATTTATTTCTGCAGTCAGATTTCCTTGGATTTGAACGCTGGCTAAACCGTTAAGGGTCTGCCAACGTTAGGGGCTTCAGTAAACGAGAAAGGAACCGGAAACGCAACCGCTTCTCACTGTATACCTATCTAAAAAGTGCAATTTCTTGCAGCTGAACGCTTTGACATTACCTCATTTCAAACCATTTTATAAGTCTATCTTTTGTAATTTAGTGTTGAAACAAAAACTGAATATTCTTTATAAAATTTCTGACCCGGCTTGCAAATTATTTTTAATTAATTTTTTATTGTGTTAGAAAAAAATTCAAACTTTGTACTTACAAAATATTAATGACATAAAAAATCAAAAGCATTAAAAAAATGTCAATTGCAAGACGGATGCGTATTGTGACTGTGCTTAAAATGAGACCTTGCAAACAATTTTATGATAAAAAGAAAACGAAATAAATGGTTTGAAAATTAACATTGCTCTTATGGGATAAAAATCCAAGATGGCCGCCACTACAGCAGACCCTTAAAGATAAATCAAGAGGAAGAAACGTTTGCGATGAAACGTTGAACAAAAGCGACATCTATTGCAGTTTCCTTTTAACATACGGTTTAATTGAAAATATTGTTGTAATTCGGGAAAATTGCCTTTTTGGATCCTTTGATATTGCTTACGTTAGTTAAACAGTTAAAAATACACTATAACAATTTGGTGACAAAATGTTGGCGAATAAAAAACTAGAATAATTCCGTGACAGCATATATGTTTGCACTTTACCTTTTTTTTACTGTCGATGTGTTATTGCAGGAACATCCTCGGAAACCAGATAAACGAGCAGGCGGCATTAACGATAAGCCATTTTATAATTTAACATGCTGACCCGTACGGCGTTGCCCGTGGTGGTTGGTATTTTCAGTCTTTTTAACGTAATTGTATTATTTTTAAGTGTTCAGTCAGTGAGTGGTATTTGGCTTTTGTATATATATAGATCTTAAATAATAAAAGATCTGAAATTATGATTTTAGTAACTTTGATCCAACAAACCCCTCCTAAAATTTCGAAATTTGTCATACCCTTTCTTAGTGAGCACCTATGGCCCTAGAGGAAGCTACATACCAAATTTCAGTCTAATCCCTTCGGCAGTTTTGAAGAAATCGTGATTTAATAACTTTGATCCACCCAAACCACCCCTAAAATTTCGAATTTTTAAAAATCCTTTCTTAGTAAGCGCCTATGGCCCTAGAGAAAGCTACATACAAAATTTCATTCCAATCTGTTCGGTAATTTTGGAGAAATCGTGATTTAGTAATTTTTACCCCCCAAACCCATCTAAAATTTACAATTTTTTCAAACCCTTTCTTAGTGAGCACCTATGCCCTAAAGGAAGCTACATACCAAATTTCATTTCAATCCGTTCGGTAGTTTTTGAGAAATCGTGGTGAGTGAGTGAGTGGTATTTCGCTTTTATATATATATAGATTGGGACTCAATATAATAATTGAGTGTAGGCCTACGCATGTCATCTCAATCATCACAAACTAGTAGACAGAAAATGAAATAACTACTTTTAAAAATCATATTATGTATTACGTTAAGTTAGCGATTTTATTGAACATTTTGAGAATTAATTTTAATTCGGACAAAGGTAATACTTCAGTTAGTAGATTAACAAATCAGCTAATTTTAAACGTATTTATTTACAATAAAACGAATTACCACAAGAAATAATTTCCCCTCGTCCTACTACTATCGTTACGAAGTAGCAACAAATGTGGGGCGCAGAATGTTTTTGGTACGGACTGTAGAGTTCCAGTTAAGGTGTGCATGCACAGTGCCTTCACCTTTCCTTTGATGTTTGCCGCCGAAAAGAAAAGAATGAGTGACCGACCCCATAATCAGCGCGCAGCTTCCCAAGAGCCCACAGCCCGCTCGGCCGCCGAGCAACGCTACTTTCCTAAGCCTTCTTAATTTCTTAAATTGAGAATCATTTAAATACTTCAGAAATGTTCAATTATCGGAGGCATTGGATTCGGTAAACGTAATGACTTATTTGCGATCTAAGAGGCGGTGATTTTACACTGATGGAAATGACTTTGGCCAATTTAAAAATTCTTTATTGGCTGTTTCTTTTTTGTATTTGCGACAGTATGTACAATAAAATTTGTGTATAGGAATTCTAATAATTCGACCACGCAGCTGAACCGCTGACGTGAGTTGAGCAAATTTATAAAATTAAGTTTATAAGCCTATGTTTTAGGGTTTCAGCCAACAGTTTGTGAAATAGGTCTATTTATTCACGACGGTGCTGAATAGCTGCAAGATGGTTCGCACGCCATTCCGCATATTGGGAGTATCTTCAATACACAAAGCTTTGAGTGTTTCGCACGCCAACCCCCGTATTGGGAGTATCTTCAATACACAATGCATTGCGTGCTTCGCACGCCAACCCCCCGGTAGAATCCACCATATGGCTTTGAACCGGGTACTTTTATGGTATTTTACGTTTTGATCGATTTTGGGGAAACCAAGCGAGCTATAAGGTCGCGTAAAAAAACAAAATGTGCAGAATAACATCCTACATTTACATAAAAAAAAAACTTGTACAAAATGTCATTCTCGTAGGAAAATTGTTACTTCCGCTTTAAAAATTTGATTCCGGTTGTTGGATTTTTTTTGGCTTACGAGCGACGTAGACAACCGACATGTGTACCAAATTTGAACCAAATGGGACTTAAAATGCGGCCGCTAGAATGCGAACTCATACATATATAATATAATATGATGTTTTATGACACACCAAAACGTGTTCTAAAGACCATGATCGATGCTCATTTGCTACTCCCGACTTTAGGTCTTACTATAAGGGTCATTGCAATAGCTCATTCTTCCTATGGAAATTCGCTAATAATTTGTATACAGTATTGGCAAAACAAGAATGAAAATTTAATAAATTGTGATACTGTACTGAGAAAGGTAATTTATTTCAAAGAGTTTCAAAACATAAATTGTACATCCCAGTTACCCTAGAAGCGTAACATTATACAAAACTATGCCTATTTTAAGAAAATATACATTGTACAAATAATTAATCTTCAAAAACTGTGAATAAACAGGAAGAAAATATAATGGGAAACAACTCAAATAAATCGACCACGCAGCTGGACCGCTGACGTGAGTTGAGCAAATTTCCAAAATTAAGTTTATATGCCTATGTTTTAGGGTTTCAACCAACAATTTGGGAAATAGGTCTACTCACGAAGGCGTTGAACAGCTGTCTGTGTGTACGCAATATATTAGTAGAATTTGTTTCCTCCTAGTGGCCTCGCGAGTTTGCATCACTTGGCTTTGAACTGGGTACTTTTATGGTATTTTACGTTTTTATCGATTTTGGGGGAACCAAGCGAGCTATAAGGTCGCGTAAAAAAACAAAATGTGCAGAATAACACCCTACATTTATATTCTTAGAAAAAACTCTAAAAAAATTTAATTCTCGTAGCAAAAATCAAAAAAAATAGTTACTTCCGGTCAAAAAACGTACTTCCGGTTGTTGGATTTTTTTTGGCTAACGAACTCGTCCGAGCCACATAGACAACCAACTTGTGTACCAAATTTGAACCAAATCGGACTTAAAATATGGCCGCTAGAGTGCGAACACATATATACATATATGAATTTTTTTCAACCCCCAAAACGTGTTCTGGGGACCATGATCGGTGCTCATTTGCTACTCCCGACCTTGGGTCTCACCATAAGGGCCACTGCAATAGCTCATTCTTCCTATGGAAATTCGCTAAAAAACACAAATATTTGTTTTAAATTTCCACAACTATTTAAATTGTCAATCTCGACCAGATGTTTCGACGGTTGACATCTTGTTCAATCTTGTTCAGTATTAGAAGAGCTAAACGTGTTTTTTCTTCTTTTTTTCTAACCTGGTAGTTTTTCTTCTGTTATATAACTTAAAACGTTTAAAATGGCTTCATTTTGGAAAGGTAAACAAAAAAAGTTATAGCATTTTAGTAAACTTTAGATATTCGTTTCGTTCTGGAACATATACCAGGTGTCTTAAAAGTCCCAGTCCCCTCTTTAACTTTTGTTTGATAAAACTAACAAATATCCTTTGGGGAAGGATACTAACTTAGCCCAAAGTATCTTTTGAAGCATTCGGAAATTTTGAGTGTCACCTAAAAATGGGGGATTTTGGGGGCAACTCAAACTTTTTAAATGGGAAGTATGGTCATGTGATACCTCATTTTAAAGGCCTCTTTAAGACTAGGAAAATGACATAAAGAAAATAAAAATTGGACCACACAAAACAAAATGGCGGCTCTAAACGTGTTGAAATAAATCGACATAAAGTTGCTAATATCTCGAAAAGGAAGAGTTTTTAGAAAACATTTCAAGAGACAAAAAATGTTTATTTCAAAGTACTTGATCTATATTGCTTCCAAATCGATTTTGTAAATTTTAAGTCGAATCTTACATCTTAGAAAATTTAGAAAATTTACGAAATCGATTTGAAAGCAATTTTTAGGTCAAGCACTATGAAATAAACATTTTTCGTCTCTTAAAATGTTTTCTAAAAACTCTTCCTTTTCGAGATATTAGCAACTTTATGTCAATTTATTTTAACATGTTTAGGACCGCCATTTTGTTTTGGGTGGTCCGATTTTTATTTTCTTTATGTCATTTTCCTAGTCTTAAATAGACCTTTAAAATGAGGTATCACAAGACAATACTTCCCATTTAAGAATTTTGAGTTGCCCCTGAAATCCCACATTTTTAGGGGACACTCAAAATTTCCGGTAGCTTCAAAAGATACTATGGGCTAAGTTAGTATCGCTCCCCAAAGGATATTTGTTTGTTTTAACAAACACAAAAGTTAAAGTGGGGAGGGACTTTTAAGACACTTGGTATAATGTTATTGAAAAATAAAAACAAATGACTGAAAGATGGAAAACGATGCGTTACCGGACTTATGTTTAAAAAAAGTTTTTCTAATTTTTAGCCCTAGAATCAGCTCTAAAAATATTACCGGACGTAAGTTTACAATACGCCTCCTTTCCTAAATCATCGTAGGTGACAAACTTTTTTAGGGACCAAACTACTGCTGCTAACCCAAAGCAAATAGACCCTGTTTTAAAATTAAACTGTGAGTCTACAAACACCAATTTAAAAATTTAAATACCCGTATACAAAAAAAGCAAGAAAAATGAAAATAACTATTTTAAATGAATGTAAGAATAGTAAATCTCGTCAATCATTGACAACGTTAGTGGTCGACCGCCTTCCAACTGAATGAGCATTGACCAAACGAAATGCAGGAGCAATGAAGTGATTACAGATATGCTATATGAACGTCCTGATGTAAGGACGTGAATGTGCTGTAATCGATGCAGTTTTCGTGAGTGAATCAATACAGGATAATCAGTTTTAGTACAGTTGTTGTTGGCTATAGATACAATGTATTAATCTCTCTGAATTACAGTTCTTTTGTTTCTTGTGACTAATTAAGAATAATTAAATAATATTGAACAAAAAATAAACTAAACAACAGTGTAGTAAAAATAACTTAAATAACAACGAAAGAAAAATAAATTAAACAAAAGTGAACAAAAATTAAATAAAATACAAAATAATAACTCAACAGGCAAAAAGTGACTAAACTCTCTGTACATGTAAAGTTTAATGTTGTGGCCTGTCTATTTATTAAAATATTTTACCTGGTTAAAATATGTTTTATTTCCTTATAAACTAATTGTACATAAAAATAGCATGTATAGTTTTGTTATTTGGCTTTGTGTTCTGTTGTTACGTTAGGTCAGGTTGTTAAAATAGATACACAGGCCAAAGTCTTCCATCCTCTCTAAGTTCTAGTTTGTCTTCAAAAGTGCTTAATGAAATTTGGTTTATTCCACAACAACTAAGGTCTTTCATATTAAGAAACCAAAGTTAATCAAAGATCTATATTTTGTAGCACAACATAATCAAAGATAAAACACCGAATGAAAACTTTCGCAGGTGCTGTATCTCCACTATATTTGAACGTTTTTTAGCCTCCCTACAGGGTCTTACGGTAACATTAGCGTTACATTATGTTTCCCAGCTTGGGCTGACTACAAACTAACTTGTAAAGGTAAGTATACGATGTGGGAATATCGGGCGTGTATTTTATTGACCGGCGAAAATCGCCGGTACAGAGCAAACAAATCCCTACCTGTCTCGTCTGTTCACATTGGGCAAAAAAAATACCTACCGAAACCTACTTCACTTTAATTGTTTAGAAGTGCGATGGATCAACTAATCGCAGGTGTTAGCGCAACTGTTATTATTATAAAAAGTCCCAAAAAGAAGACGACGATGGTGGAGGAGGCAATTTTTAAAAACCAGGACAAACGTTTTACAAATGTATTCACAGAACTTAAATGACAAGGGTTCATTTAGAAGATTTTGAAGAATTAGTTACAGCAGTTGCTCCTAATATTACATAACGTTATTATAATGTTAGAGCTCCTATATCTTCTGATGTGATACGGTATATTGCTAGTGGTGATATTCTTATCCAAGTTTGATGTATTTGTTCAAAATATCAAAACAGTACATCTCAAAAACCGAGACTGTTGTACATTTTCCCACATGGAACCACCGATATATTGACAAGAACATCATGGGATAAACACAAGTGCTAGGTGCTGGCGTATCTAGTCCCGAAGGCTATCCACCAGCACCCACTCAGAGGATAGACAGACAGGGTGAAGCTCTAACTATCAGCAGTGACACTACCCCCACGAGGCCAACCGCAATGGCGAGGGTACTGAACTTGCCTCCAGTAGGTCCCTCTCGCACCCGTGGTACCAGTCCGCACTTCTGCTTAAAGACCAAGACTGGCCCGCCAAATGACTGGCTACGGTTTCGGATGCACCTTCATGCCCACTGAACCACCCTGTGAATCTTCTGGAAGCCGTCCCATGCTATGCAAGAAGCACTGTTACCAGCACCCCAAGCAGCTCCTCGTTGACGTCAAGGTTTCCCAAGCCCCTGCGAACGAGTCACCGGCAGGCAGCACTTACGCACATACCTTAACCCATATCAATACCGAAGGGCGCCGCCCGTTACCCACATACTTACTTGGGCATGGGATTGAGTAGCAACATCCTTTCATCTTTTACCGATCGACTAGTCGGCCGATTCTTACTTCGGCCTTTCCTTTCGTTGAAATCGCTGGCAACATTGCCGGACAAATCCGATCATCTACTTCAAAGCAAACACATCACTTTACTGCTAAAGTGTAACAACCAAGATCGTCATTATGTGGCTTGTTTTTTTACTTTCTCCACCCTATACGTAGTATATGGAGAAAGTATTGTTTTCGTAAAAATGTTCGAATTTGAAATTTCAGTTGAGTTATCTGTTTTGGTGCTCCCAGAACCCCAAAAGATTGTTTAGTGCAATTATCTGTGTTGGTGCTCCCTGAACCCAAAAATATTTTTAGTGGAATTTTTTGTTTTGGTGCTCCCTGAACCCAAAAAAGTGTTTTTAGAGTGGTGTCTGTCTGTCAGTCTGTCAGTATGTATACACGACCAGAGAGGACACTATTGGTCCGATTTTCATGAAATTTGGTATGTAGGTACTAAACCCTAATATCTCCAGGCGTTTTTTTTTCCATTTTTTGTAATTTTTTATTTTTAAGGGTAATTTACCCCTAAAAACCCATAAAAAACGACAAAAATGCAAATTTCTCAAAAACGGCTTTAACGATTTTGATCAAATTTTCAGTATTTATAGTGCTTTAGAGCCAAACAAAATGACACCACCCGCTTTTATCAAAACTTCGGCGTTTTATAATTATGGGGAAATTTTTTAAAATAAACAAGTTTGTGTTGTCAATCTAGCATCGTAGCGGCGGCCGCACGGGGTAGCACCACGGTAGCGAGCACGGCCAGTAATTCAAAGGTCGCGCGATCGAATCCCGCCTGGGACAATAATTTTTTTATACGATTGACGTAGGTAGAATATTATTTTTTTGTTTTGTTCTAAAAAGTAGTAAAAAATAAAATGATTAAAAACAATATTATTTTGACTACAGTAAGTTGGGAGAAAGTTTAGGTCAGTTAACTCATACCGTTTATTTTTTATATTATAGAATGGTAAGTCCGACTAAAACATACACAGAAAAAACGAAATTTAAATACAATGGAATATTTTTGTAGAAACCTCAAAGTTTTCTAAATAATTTTTGCTTACAATGTTGCACATTTACTGGCAGCGCGCGTCCACACACAACCTGGTCTTTGATTAGCAGGTACTCTAATTGGAAAAGCGTTGCAGTATTGAAGCCTCGCGCTGCGCGATCGCGTGTCCTGCTATGGTCTTAGCAATAATACAAATTACAGGACCCGCCGGCCCTCAATAACTGCAGTTACTCTGCCTTTATACCTCCAGAAAGTTGCGTGTCCTTTATTCTTACAAAAAATAACAGACAGGCGGTAGAATAAAAATAAAGCATTACATTGTTACTTTCTTATCATACAGATTATACTATATACTTTAGTGCATATAAACGATAGTCAGGGGTTTGTTTTATTGTTTACTATGGTTTAACTAAGACATCTATTCGATTTTGATTAACTATTAGGCCTATGTATTGTATTAATGTGTATTTTTAGTATGGGGATTGATTGAAAAAGTGAAAATTTTATTGAAAAACGTCGTGTAAGTGCCTCAGACGTTAATGAAAAACGTTGTGTACGTGCCTCAGACATTAATGAAAAACGTCGTGTACGTGCCTCAGACGTTAATGAAAA
>JAGFPH010003995.1:0-14030 GCA_018207615.1 Philaenus spumarius | reverse complement strand
AATGAAAAACGTCGTGTACGTGCCTCAGACGTTAATGAAAAACGATGACTACCTTATTTTGGTTTCCTTACAATAACCGTTTTCATCTTACAGCGGAATACATTCCAGTGGAGATTATATTTGAGAGAGCAAACTAGTGGTCAGAAGTTGTTGATTTCTATTTTCTTTATCCACATTAAATAAAAAAATTTAAAAAAAAAAGAAATTTATAAATTTATGAAGGGTGGAAAAAAAACACGAGAATTTACAACAATTTTAAATTTCAATATTAAAAGTTGTGGCCAATTTGTAAATGAAAAAACCGTGCTTTAAATTTAATGAAAAGTAAAGAAGATTCCCCAATTCAAGTTTTTTGTTAAGTTTTAGTTTAATAAAAATAATGTCATAGATAAAATAATCACCCACTTCCCCCATCAAACTCGCACACAATAATTATACGTATAACGAAAATATCACCCACCTATTTTAATTATTGTACAATGTCTTTAGAGGAAACCAACCTTTTCAAATGTGTCTATACCAAATTTCTGAAACATGCATCTGAACATAGTTTCGAAAAAGCTATATTTCCAGACAATCTGGCTACCTTTTTACTTTTGGAAATAGATGACATATATTTAAAATGTAGCTTACGCTTTTACTATGTGACTTTTTTACAAGATGTATAGAGTATAACTATATAGAGTTAGGAGGTGGGCCAACGTTGAGTGGTGCGTGGTGGTGACGTCACGGCATACCTCGCTCGTCGCCCCTTTTCCAGTCACTACATGTGTGTTCATGCTGTAACATTGCCGGACAGCATAATGTTATCTTCTAAAGCGAGAGATAATTGTCTATCTGCTAAATGGATCTGGAATCTCCGTCTAAGGATTTTTGATTTTTTGATTTTATATGGGTCTTTTGGCCACGAGAAATCGATTGGAAATGGTCACCAGTGTGGGAAAATCCGTTTTCTACGTCTTTTTATTAAATTAAAAAGTGAAATTTGTCCATTTTAAACAATACAAAGCACAGCTGATGCAAATGTTTTCAATGTCATTACAATAATCATCTGTTTTCTTTTAAACGAAGCACAGCTGATGCAAATGTTTTCAATGCCATTACAATAATCATCTGTTTTCTTTTAAACTGTATTTTATTAGAGGTAAGCCTAATGTTGTATCTATTTATAGTTACCATGGCAACGAATACTTCTGCTAAATAAACATACCCTTTATTTAGTTGTTTAATGTTATAGGCCTAACCTAAACGATGTTCACGGAAATTTGCAATAATAGTTATTGACGTGAGCGAACTAGGCCCTGCTTATAATCGAGCTTTAGCTCGGTCTCCTGGTACTATAGTCTATAAAGTATATGCGACTACACTGGTCGCGCAATTATAACTGGTGCTTAAGTGTATTTTGCTAAAAATAGAGTTTGTTGTGCTTATTATAATGTAGTGTAGTATTAATGTGTTTACAAAATAACCGTTGCGTGTCACACATTAATAATAATGGAGAGTTGGTACGTGCTTAAACTGTTCCTGATGTAGTTGAACTAATTTAATCTCTTATTTAAGGCGTTCCATGTATTTAAAATATTTTTTATTTATATGATTATTTACTTGATAAACTGCAGTAATTAATTCATAGAAAATGCCAGGTATGCGGTGTGCTGTTGCCATATGTACAAATAGTTACTACAAAACTAATGTCGTTCTGATACTGTTACATATTTTAGAATTCCCCAAAAACGTAATTTACGTTCTATTTGGATTGACAAATGTAAACGGAAAGATTCTTGGAATCCAGACACTTCTTACATTTGTTCTGATCACTTTAAACCAAAAGATTTTGAGAGAAATTTGAAAGCAGAAATTATGGGCCAGAAAGAATGTAAAAAAAAATACTAAAACCTGGCACTGTCCCATCAGTGAAACTGTTGCCTTTAGAAAATAAAATCAAGGGTACATCAGAAAGAGAAACCAGAATACAAGTAAAGGAAAACAAACGGACTGTTTGTACAGTGTTGTCAGCTGAAAGCAGGTATTTAAACCACTTTAATAATTATATAGTTAGTAAATAAACAAAGTTAAATAAATTTTTTTTAATCCAAATAAATTCAATAAATTAAAATTTTTTGTTAGGCCTTTCACAATCAACAATTGTATATTCAGAGCAAACATAACTTGCTTGGTCTGAAGGTTCAATCGTTGATTGTGAAAGGCGTAAAAACAAATACAAATTTATTGGATTTATTTGAAATTTTGTTTTATTTATTTAATTAAAATTCCAATAAGAAAAGCCACAAAATAAATAAACTGAAGTAATTCTGCAGTTCTCAGCCATATTGCATTAAATATTTGCGTTACTATAAAAACTACAGTGAATATTTAGATTTAATCTGTCTATGCAGGAATAAATTTATTTTATTTTTAATTTATTTATTTTTAATATTTAATTTTGAATATTATATTTGAATAAAAATAATAAAGAATTATATATATACTAGTGAACCCGGCAATGCTTCGCTATTGCTTTATTTAATTTTAAGGGTAGTTATCAAATTTCATTCTTTTGACTTAAGTTATTGAATTGCAAATGGTGTTTATGTCAACAATTTATATAAACAATATTTTAAACAGCATATATGTAAGTAAATAGATATGTAACAACCGATGTTTGAATTGAATTATAATACAGTAAGCATTTTTCGTTGATTTTTGTTTGTGTTGTTTGGCAATCTAACCTAAAAAAGGTGTTTTGGTATTTGAAGAATAATAACCCGATTATAAATTAGAGAAATTGGTTGCAAATAAAAGTGTTTTGGTTCATTGTAGGCCTAACCTAAAATTATGTTCAGTTTTTGATCCATAACAGTTGTTTTATTTATAATAATATGTAACAACCGATGTTTAAATTTAATTATAATATAGTAGGCCTAAGCATGTTTTATTGATTTTTGTTGTGTTTGCTTTTAATTTGTCAATCTAATCTAAAAAGCTATTGGTTTAGAAGAATAATAAACTGATTATAAATTTGCTAAAGTTGCTATGGTAATGAATGTAAACAAACATGTGTTACTAAGCATTTTATACGAACAGCTGTTTTTGAGCTCTATGGTCTTGAGTCCATACAAAAGAGGCTGTTTAGTTTTTTCCAAATTTGAAACTTTTTCGGGAAACTTTTCAAATTTGTCTTTATATAAAAACCTAGTTCGGACTATTACGAACATTTTAAAACAAAAAATTGCCAAATTGGTAAAGCAGTTCTCAATTGATGCGATTTCAAAGAAACAGCAATTCATTTTTATTATATAGATAGTAGTTAAAAGGTATTAGGCTTTCGTATAAAAAAGTTCGAACAAAATAGTATGTGTAGCTCAAAAGCTCGCTCAAAATGCATTGAGTGTTGCGAAGCGAGGTATGCAGTGACGTCACTGGCTCGGCTTGATAGGCGAGGGGGGAGGAGGGGTTGGCCCACCTCCTTACTCTATGCATCTTGACTTTTTTTACATGTATAACTAAATAGTTATTTTAGTATATAGGGTGCAAAGTTGAGTTTGTCGGCTACGCCTCAGGCGGCAAAGTTTATCGAGTGACACAAATTAAACTTTGCACCCGTCGTACACACAACGTTTTTCCTACTGCTACACTTTAAATTATTGCTTTTTGTTTTTGAAAAGATCCGTTTCACAGAGGTTGGTTCGATAACAATCAACATTTTCAAAACATGGACGACATCAGCTGTTTACTTTGCGTACAGTGCGCAAAGTAAAACGCCTAGAGTGGCGAAAAGTGTTACTTTACCGATTACCAGCTGATTAGCCGTGCGGTGACGTAAACACACAGGTATAACACATGTAAGGCTGAACACATGTAGTTTAGTTTGCGCACTGCTGTGAGCGTGCAAAAACGTACTTTATTAAACAGATGTAGGAAAACTTTATTTTTGATGATTTTGAATAACTCAAAATCCATTTTTATAACAAAAGTACCTGAGTCAAAATATTTTACCTGTGTACAACAAACAAAATGGGGTTTCTGCAGTTGAAAGACAGTTGTTTAAAAACCCTTATTGCTTAGTGGTCATCTACAACACCAAGTTCAGTCTACATACAAATTTGTTTAGAACTCTAAAAATATTTTTTAATAATAACGATAAAATACATTTTCATAATCCGTCTTATACTGGATTATTAGCGAATTTCCATAGGAAAAATGAGCTATTGCAGTGGCCCTTATGGTAAGCCCCAAGGTCGGGAGTAGCAAATGAGAACCGATCATGGACCCCAGAACACGTTTTGGGGTGTCATTAGAAATCATATACCGGTATATATATACTCGTATGTATATATATATATATAGCCTATATATGTGTTCGCACTCTAGCGGCCGCATTTTAAGTCAGATTTTTTCCAAATTTGGTACACATGTTGGTTGTCTATGTCGCTCGGACGAGTTCGATAGCCTAAAAAATCCAGCAACCGGAAGTACGTTTTTTGACCGGAAGTAACTATTTTTTGAGATTTTTACTACGACAATAAAATTTTAAAGTTTTTTCTAAAAATATGAATATAGGATGTTATTCTGCACATTTTGTTTTTTACGCGACCTTATAGCTCGCTTGGTTCCTCCAAAATCGATCAAAACGTAAAATATAATAAAAGAACCCGGTTCGAAGCCAAGTGGTGCAAACTCGCGAGGCCACTAGGCCCAAACAAATTCTACTAATATATTGCGTACACACAGAAAGCTGTTCAACACCTTCGTGAGTAGACCTATTTCCCAAATTGTTGCCTATTTTCAAAACATAGGCCTATAAACTTAATTTTGGAAATTTGCTCAACTCACGTCAGCGGTCCAGCTGCGTGGTCGAATTATATTGTTAACTAATTAAAAACTATTGTAAACTGGTCACTATTTTTGTCTTTTCAATGCTTAAGAATTAACACAAAAGTAACACTTTTGCTTTAACTGGTTTACTGTTTTATATACAAATCGTTACGAACAAATGCTACCCGAATAAATAACTTTCTGTACGTTCTGTACACGTTGGACGTATGTTACAAAATCACATACAAACTGTACGTAATCAAGGAACACATTTGTATTGATGTTTTCATAGCAGAATCTATCCTACTAATTTTTGAGTTTATCTAGAAAATAGCGATCTAAATTGTTTGTTGTACATTTACATAGGTAATATATCTCTGTATCCAAAGTTCGCGTATCTTTATGCAAAGCAAAATTTAGAGAAGGTAAAACTATCTTTAATAGTTCGTGCATTATACACGAAAGTTTTTAGATCACGATTGAATATTAAACATTAGCCTAATAAAATTAGGCAGTATTGGAGATCTACAAAAATACGCTTACAATATTTTTAGGTTTTGGTCCATAGATACAAAATGACTCCGCCCACCTACACCTACCACTGCAGGACATCCTTTTATATCCCAGTTAGCGTAAAACATTACTCGTTTTCAGTTGCCTTTATAAACAATATTTACATATATTATATCAAAATACGTATTGCTTTTGTTCTACAAACCAAATAGCTGTGAAAACAGGAGGTATTTTTTTAAATTTATCTTTATTAGTTTACTCTTTTTTATCAACTTAAATAAAAAGTGTCAAAATACTATAAATGTGTAGCGGGAAATATTTTACGTTTTATTGTAATTAATTTCAAGACGCCATTTTTTAATTCTGTAAAAATTTAAAATTTTACTTTTTTTTAAGAGAGTATTATGGTTTGTGTTTTATATATTATATATATTTTTTGGTCAGAAGTGACAAAAACATAAGCAATGGTGGTCGGAACGATTTTGGAAAAAAGGTTGTGACATTTTTGCCTTAGGTAACCAAGCAACAATACATTTATGCAACTAAAACAAAGTATTAGGTTTAAAAAATGTATTTGCGTTAGCTAAAAGTGTATTGGGTACTATTAATTTGTCACTCCTAAAATACCATTAACGCTTATTCCACTTACTTCGGCTCGCATTAAAATGCCAAAGTATTGAAATCTTGCGAAAATTCAAAAAAATGTTACCCCCACTTTTTATGACTTTCCTCGACGTTTTCGAGGTGTCTGAACACGATAAACTGATAAAACATTTTGTGTCCGTGTGTCTGTCTGTCTGTGGACACGATATAAGCACTCACAGAAGACGTAGAAAACTTCTGGTGGTGCCAAAATCTTCGTAATTTTATTGCGGAGAGTTGAAAAGCTTTTGAGCTTTCTAGCGTGACAGAAACGTGACGTGCGTGACAAAAACGTCACGTTTTTGAGTATTTAATAAAAAAAACGAGCCGAAGTCTCGAAAAAGGGTTCCATCTTTTCACCTTGTTTTTTGTTGATAACTTGGTTATTAAGCAAAATAAAAGTAAAAAATCCATTTTGTTCATCGGTTAACATTTAAAATATTTTATCTACACTAATATTATAAATAGGTAGAATTTGTTTGTTTTTTGGTTGTTTGATTGTATGTAGGGGGTAATCTCTGGAACTACTGAACCGATTGAAAAAATAGTTGTACTAATAAAAAGTTACACTATCCCTGAGTAACATAGGCTAGAATTTATTTTGATAAAGGCCTTATTTATTTCAATATTTGTAAATTATAGTCGGAAAAAAATCTTAGGTTAGGCCTAGACCGAAGAATCGTCACATGTATTTACATTTATTACCATAGCAACCAATTGAATAAAATAACAGATGAAACGGTTAATTTCAAACTTTGAAGCGGTTATTTAAATTTCTAACTTTTAAGTTAGGTTTTTATTAAAGTGTAGGCCTGAGCCTAGCTGGTTCTTTTAACCTTTGTTATAAATAACTGCTGTTATAAAATATACGAAATAATTTGGTCTGACCGTTTAAAATTATTTACCATCTTAGCTTTGGGGTTATTATTAATAATATTATAAAGAGAAATGTTTGTCTATTTGTTTGTATGAAGGGGGTAATCTCTGGAACTACTGAACCGATTGAAAAAATAGTTTTATTAATATAA
Source organism: Philaenus spumarius (assembly GCA_018207615.1). Taxonomy (NCBI): domain Eukaryota; kingdom Metazoa; phylum Arthropoda; class Insecta; order Hemiptera; family Aphrophoridae; genus Philaenus; species Philaenus spumarius. Next base: position 7,032 of record JAGFPH010003995.1, on the reverse strand, counting down.
AGCTTCACTATCCTTGAGTAACATACGCTTAAAAGAACCCCTAAACCAATAAATATTAATTGTTATACTTTCCTTAAAGCTAGAGAGCTGAAATTTTGTAGTTATTTCTTACAAGATACATAGAAAACTAGATTTGCATTTTGTCGCGTGCTGGCTAAGGGGTGCAAATGTAGTAAAAATTTTGATTGTTATACTTTCCTTAAAGCTGGAGAATAAACCCTTAATAAATTAAGGAATTTAAAAATGAGAAATCAATATGTTACATCCTAATTAAAATAAATAAGACACATTAGAATTTAATAGTAGGGCCTACTTATATAAAATATCCTGTTTGCATTTGTTTTGACGCAAGCGAAGCGAGCAGGGGGCGGATCCCTCTAGTCTCTTATAAAATTGCGTGTAAAGATATAGATTTTCGAATTACTCAACATAAAAATTATAAACTGCTTCTTTTTTTGAAACTTCACAAAAGTTTTTTGTTTTTGTTTTTGTAGTTGTATTTTTTTTTAACGTCCTGCTGTTTTGCACTTAAAGCTAATGAAGACGGGACCTACAGTTTTACGTGGAATCCGAACCACAGCCAACGATGTCTGTTAAGAAACCATTTAGAAAATTATTCGGGGTCAATGGGAATTGAACCCGGAACTTTTCCATTGATGGTTGCCATGACGATTGATAAAGCTTTGACGCCTTAACAACCACGGCCATCGTGGCTAGGTATTGTACAGTTGTAAAGATTACATCATATATATGCAAATTTAAACTCAATATATTATCTACATACAATTTTTTTTTTTTTGTAATATACTGTCTGAAAACAGAGTTTGTTTATTTAAATTTATTGCATTATTTTTGTCCAAACAATTAATTCTCCTGTGATGCATGGTGGTTTCCTACTGGGCCACATTTTACAAACATAGAATTATGTTATACTTGGTGGCTACATACGTCGAATTTAGCGGTTTATTTGAATTGATCAGGAATAACAAAAAACAAAAACTAAACAAATCCATCAAAGAACAAAGACTATGGTAAAACAGATTAATAAGGGTTTCCAACTTCTTCCCATTTCCAACAACCTAATCAATACAATGTTTCAATTCGAAATCCTGTAAGAAAATCCTTAGTTGAAACTTTGAAAATTCTTGATCGACCGCCACCGTACCAAACGACAAAACACTTTTTAACTCTCCGCAGATGTTTTTCAAAGTCAAATTAATTAATGAAATTAATTAGTCAACCCAACGGTCACGATGACCCGCGACAGGCCGCCACAGAACCTGCCCACGTCATCGGGTTTTGATATGGAACAGATATCACAGCCTTTGATGCCGCCAGCGCTCGGCTTTCTACTGATATTCATTCTAGGTGAAATTATTTTTTATTACTTTGTCACGCGTTTGGTCCGTAGAGGTTGGAGTCAGAGAAAGCTTCGAATAGTTTAAGAAATACAGGGTGGTTATAAAGTCACTTCCCCCTCCCCTTTAACTTTTGTGTTTGTTGAAACAAACAAATATCCTTTGGGGAGCTATACTAACTTAACCCAAAGTATCTTTTGAAGCAATCGGAAATTTTGAGTGTCCCCTAAAAATGGGGGATTTTGGGGGCAACTCAAAATTTTTAAATGGGAAGTATGGTTATGTGATACCTCATTTTAAAGGTCTATTTAAGACTAGGAAAATAACGTGAAGAAAATAAAAATCGGACCACCCAAAACAAAATGGCGGTCCTAATGAAATAAATCGACATAAAGTTGCTAATATCTCGAAAAGGAAGAGTTTTTAGAAAATTTTCAAGAGATAAAAAAATGTTTATTTCAAAGTGCTTGACCTAAAAAATTGCTCATTAAAACGTTTAAGTCGACTCCTACATCTTAGAAATAAAAAAAAATACGAAATCGATTTGGAAGCAATTTTTTAAGTTGAAGGAGGGTCATGGCGGAAAGGAAATCGACTACTTCCTGTGGACTCGCATTTAGCAGTAAGCAAGTCTTTCAAACTTTTTCTACTACTATTGTGTGCTTAGTGACAGTAACCCTATAAACCTCTGTATCTATACCTATTTGTATTATGCGTCACAATTTATTTTAGGCTATTTTATTTATAGGTTAAACTTCTAAATTTTTTAGTGAACATTATATTTGTCAATTCTGACATTACATTCAACACCACAGGTCACCGAGAACACTACGCGTAATACCTGATTTGGTTCGAGTTAAATCATTGCAATAAACAATTAAACTAACAAAATGAAGAAGATAAAAACCTTACCTACCAATTATCAAATGACAGTTAAATTAAAAATGTTATAAAATGGCTGAACATATTTCCTTGAATCACAGCGAAAAACACTCTCGATCAAGTCTTTCAAACAAAAACATCTAAATCGGTTTACCCGTTCGGGAGCTAGAATGCCACAGACAGATACATATATACACAGATAGACACGTTAAACTTATAAGGGTAGTCGCATGGTGAAGAGGTCGAGGTAGAGGTCGAGGTAGAGGTGGAGGTCAACGTAGAGGTATAGGTAGAGGGAGTCTCGCATAGTAGAGTTACCGCGCTGCTTTCCCAGTTTCACATGATTTGAGGGTCAGTATTTGTGTTGCAAGGAGAAAGGTTGTTAGGATAGTAAATTTTTTTACAATGTTAAGCGACAGTAGTGAAGATAGTGATGACATTTCAACAGCGTGTAAATGGTGGCTAATTGGCTCTTTGAGTAATCGTGAGTTTAGTGCTCATCCCATAAATCAAGTGCGACAAAATCTGGGAGAATATCGCCATCTTTTTTTGCAACTTAAGGAATACCCAGACAAATTTCAGGAATACATGAGGATGACTCCTGAAACATTTTCATACATTTGCGACAACGTATCACCAAAGTTGTACAAAATACTGCAACCTTCATATCAACCCTAACGGCGCTGAAGAGCAGCTTGTAGTAACAATTAGGTAAGATTATAATTATTTTATTAAAAACTAGGGGAGACCGCGCTGTACACCTCTCGAAAAGACAAACTATTTTGTCTTCAAAAGCGGGCGGGCGAGACCGCCTGGAGGGCCGCTAGGTACACCTCTACCTCGACCTCTTCACTATGCGAGCGCCCATTACACACAATGTATTTGTGTTACCTAGAGATGCCGTGACCTCCACCTCCACATCCAACTCTACCTCTACCTCGACCTCTTCACCATGCGACTACCCTAACACTCCTCTTTTTGCGTCGGGGGCTAAAAATAAATATAGAAATCAACTTGACGTCTGACTACTATTTTGCTCATTCAAATACAATCGCAGCTGTAACTCGCGGTAAGATTAAAACTGTTATTGTAAGAAAACCGTAAACAATCGTAGATTATGCTGTAACGAACTTTTTTAATCTTTTTACTGCTGCAATTTCTCCCGCTTACTGTTTTAACCCCCCGACGCAAAAATAGGGGCGTTATAAGTTTAACGTGTCCAACTGTGTGTCTGTGGCATCCTCTTCCTAAACGGATGAGCAGATTTTGATTTAGTGTTTTTTTTTTTTTTTAAAGGTGACTTGGTCGAGAGTGTTATTAGCCGTGGTTTTAAAAACTCTTCAGCCGTTTGAAGATCGTCAGCTCTTTTCTAATTGATTTGTCGGGTTTTTTTAATTTTATTTATGATTGTCACCAAAGTCTAACGGTTGAGCTAACGTAAGTCATAAAAGGCACTAAAACGGTGGATTTACTATATAGCGTTTTCACTTTTTGAAGTGATAACTTCTATTGGCGCGTTGGGCACTTTCGCTTGACTATGTTTCTGAAATCTCGCGTCACGAACTTTTTGCGTAGACACAAGTCAGAGCGTGAAGAGGGAATAGGCGATACATAGTATATTAGACAAGTAAAGGCTTAGAGAGGGAATAGGCGATACGCAAGACAGTATTATACGTTATTATAACATTATAATTGTTATAATATTGTCATAAAATTAGATTATAATAAGTATTCGAAAAATAGTGATCATTATAATGTAAGCAGTATTTATTTAGTGAATAATGATTTTGAGTGAGGTATTAGTGTATGCACTCTACATAGAATCCTACGAATAATTCAATATGTAAGGGATAATTATAATTAATAATTAATAATATTACAAGATGAGTCTTTAGTGTGAATGGAGCGTAAATAGTGCTTCATATGAACGAGTCGTGTAGCCGTTGAGTCGAACCAACGAACATTTTCCTGGGTGGTTATAACAATTATAATTATCCCTTACATATTTGAAGTGATAATTTCTATTGGCCCGTTGGGCACTTTCGCTTGACTGTGTATTATAATAATTAATTATCCTTTACATATTTAATTATTCTTAGAATTCTATGTACAGTGCGTACACTAATAACTCACTCAAAATCATTAGTCAGTAAATAAATATGGCTTACATTATAATGATCACCATTTTTCGCATACTTATTATAATTAGGCCTATAATAATATTATTATGATCATTATAATATTATAATTATTATATTTTAATATTATAATTATGCAATTTCAATATATGTTATAATATCTCTTGACAATGTGTAATTTGTTGACCTTTATTCTCCTCTTATTAATACTGATAAAAATATAAATCGGTCATAGAAGTTATCACTTCCAACGAGTGGTCTTTAAGCACTCCCAATTTTTTTTTCGCTCAGTCCTATTTCGAAAAACAAGTGTTTTATTTAAATTGTAATTAACAAACATACTTTTCATACAGTACGTCATTTACTGTCCAACAATCCTCTTTTTTCCGTCACTTATTGCAACTGCTGTTTCACTTTTTATTCAGTAATTTTTGAAAGAGTGTTTCACTTCGCCCACTAAAACACTAAACATTTGTCATAAATTAAAATCACATATTTACACATACATCAAATTAAACATTAAGACTTAAAAGCCCCGTTTACTCGCTACGATAAATCGTAACAATTTATCGTAACAATCGAATCGTAGCGTGTAAACAGGAATTTGGATTGGATGGTTGGTGCTGGCCGGCATCGATTTCTGCGAATCGTTACGATAAATTGGAACGTGTAAACAGTAGCACCCATTTATCGCTACGATTTGACTCAGTTTGCACGGGCCGTTTTTTTTTTTTTTTATCTTGTGTTGTTTTTATTAAATTGATAGCAAGGCAGCTCAAACTTCTCGAGAGTTCTTGACTGAATTTATTGAACTATAATCGGAGTTTTACCTGCTTGTGGCTCATTAAGAGCAAAGAATACTCCGACGGGAATAAAAAAGACCTTGCGCGCTTAGTGCTCTGTCAAAAATACAAGGAGTTTGTTCCGTTGGCAGACAGAAACACTGTTGTTAAAAACATTAATGCATTGCGTACGGTTTATAAGAAAGAACTACCAAAAGTTAAATATTCGTCAATGAAGATTGGACAAGAAATCGTTGCGTGTAAACAGCACTCACACTTTCGATTTATTGTAACGATAAATTGTTACGATTTATCGTACGTGTAAACCGGGCTTAAAGGTTCAATTGCTTGTGAATCAATTGGTCTGCTTGGACTGCGTATTTGGTTAGCAGTAAACCATGAAGGAAATATATTTATATCAATAACAATGCAGTTAGGAAAATACAAATCAATTTGAATATTTTTCCTCATTGCTTGGTACGTTTCTCTTACCAATTAAATAAATTTAATGTAAAAAAGAATAAAACAGTTTTTATCAAAACATGTTCCTGAACATGTTGAAAGACGTTACATTAGTAGTAGGCCTAATTCGTTGAAGAAATTACATACATTAATCTGTTTTTTCGAGCTCATTTAAGGAGGCAAATTTCAAAACGAGAAGAACTTTTCCCCTTAAAACGAAATGCAAATGACAGCAAAAACAAGATATTCAAAAAAATGAAGGGAATGTTAAATAAAGAATGCGAAGAATTTTCACGATTTCCTCATGCACGGTGGAAGTGGTTCAAAGAGACGAAACGCGCCAAGATTTATTAACCAGCATCCGATGACTCACTTGACCTTGGAAGCGGAGCGGCTACTTTGAATGTATTATGTATTTATATCGGCGATCGGTATCTTTTAAATACATTGTAATTTACTACAGCCGGATCTTTTTGAACTTACCGGGTGTTTTGTGAAAACTGGTCGGTCCCGTGTTTTAACGCCAGACCTGTCCATCATATACTTTACATTGCGCTAAACACTGCGCGAACACGTACTATACTGCGCAGAAGGATTATTATAATATGCTTCGTTTTTTGTTTCGGAAGTTATTATTTTATTTACACAATATTGGGACTTTCATTTCCTCTATTTCGTTGTCCTTTGCGCAACAATCTCTTCTTTTTCAATATTAGGCATTTATTATTCCGGTCTCAAGAACTAATTTCTTCATTACTAGGTTTTCCTGTGTTCTTAAGGCTCTGCTCCCTAAATACAAAACGGCGAAGATGGGTAAAAATTTCAATGTTAAATAATTCGACCACGCAGCTGAACCGCTGACGTGAGTTGAGCAAATTTCCAAAATTAAGTTTATAGGCCTATGTTTTAGGGTTTCAACCAACAATTTGGGAAATAGGTCTATTCACGACGGTGCTGAATAGCTGCAAAATGGTTCGCACACCATTCCGCATATTGGCAGCATCTTCAATACACAATGCATTGCATGCATCACACGCCATTCCGCATATTGGGAGTATCTTCAATACACAATGCATTGCGTGCTTCGCACGCCATTCCGCATATTGGGAGTGTCTTCAATACAAAATGCATTGCGTGCTTCGCATGCCAACCCCCGTATTGGGCGTATCTTTAATACACAATGCATTGCGTGCTTCACGGTAGAGCTATAAGGTTGCGTAAAAGAGCAAAATGTGCAGAATAACATCCTACATTTATATTTGTAGGAAAAACTCAAAAACAAATTCACTCTCGTAGGAGAAATCTCAAAAAATAGTTACTTCCGGTAAAATAAGTGGTTCTGATTGTTGGATTTTTTGGCTAACGAACTCCTCCGAGCGACGTAGACAACCAACATGTGTACCAAATTTG
>JAGFPH010003994.1:100060-132310 GCA_018207615.1 Philaenus spumarius | reverse complement strand
GGTCAAGGTCAAGGTCAAGGTTGTGCTCAATCCGGGCCGACTCTACTTTATATTAGTTTGTTTTTCTGTGTAAAATATATTTTATGAATACAACATATATATAAAAATAATATATCACGTAAATAAAAACAATAAAAATCAGTAAAAGATAAATATATGCAAATAATAATACTTAATTTCACTAAGTCTTTTACAGTTTTCGTTTTCTAGAACGATATTACAAAATAGTGAGTGATCCTAGATTATTAATTATCAATAATTTGGATTTGCAATAGAGCTTTGACAATATATTGAGAACCTCTTAGCCTACATGGTTTGCTGTGATGTGACAGAACAACTTTTAAATCTACTTTTGTCCTTAAAAGGACAATTTTGTATAAACGATATAGTTTATAAACTATATCCTTGTGGTATTTTGCGTAGAAGGGTTTTAGTAATATAATCTTCTTTAAACTATGAGTTTAATTTGTAATTTACAGTTTAAATCTTATTAATTTAAATTCATTTAATTGAAATATTTAAGCTCTTACTATTACTATTAAATGTATTTTGTAAATGATGTAGCAAAAATAGTTGTTTAAAAGTTATTTAACTTTTCTAAACCATAAACAATAAATATAGCGTAATTTCAGTGACATTTTTACAAATTTGGAAATGAAAAGTTTAAAAACTCTTAAAAGTTTATTAAAATGTTAAAACTAACAAAAACATTTAGAATGATGAAATGCTGGAAAAACATAAAATTTATTTTTAAGTGTTATGATTTCATGGATTATTAAACATATTTCGTTAGTAAGTTTTTCTTGAAGGTAAAATTTGCTTTCAAAACTTAGTAAGCAATAAAATTCTCATTTCTACAAAATGCAGTACGACAAACTCTAACAATACAAACCTTACAAGGATATATTTATTGGAGCATCTCCAAACTCGGGAATTATTATATTGCACCCAATTGTGGTTTTCTAAAATTCACAGACACGACTGTTTAAAACATCAATAATTATTCACTTGGACATAGTATTTCACTCCTTAAAATAAATAATATATATGTGTTTAGATTTAAAAGTGAAAGTAATGTAATCTATTCAGAACAGAAAAGACACTTTCTTTTTCAAAGAGGAAAATAACAGAGAAAATGCACGTTTTCCAACTAAATACTAGTATAAACGTTGGAAGAAAACGCCTTTTAAATATAATAAGCACAGAGTCAAATCAAATTAATAACTTCCTTCAGAAATGTTATTTACATGAAATATGTGTAGTGATTTTGAAATATCAATTCTTTAATTTCATCCTCCGAGTTATTTGTTTTTAAGTACGGACAATAACAACCTACTTATGTAACCTTACCCTTCTTATGCTAGATAACTAATGCAAAGAAGGTAAGTTTGTTGACTTCAGGAAAGACAAGGTAACACATTTTATATAATTCCTGCACTGTAGTTCTTAAACAACAGAACAACATTTACTCCACTATATTTCTTCAACCTATTTAACCTCAAGGTGAGTAGGTTGAACTGAGAAATTGACAAATCTTAAACGGGCTTTTCAATTTTAGCTTTAACCATGCCAGTTCTAGGGTTAAAGGATGAGGTTGTTGAATTATGGTCCTGCAAAAAGGGTTAGACTCTTAAAGTGGTGTTATCATTAGGATTGTTAAAAATCTTTATTTAGCATAAGTTGTTTAAAAAGAAGAAAGTAGTTTGCTACGTTTTATGTTCCTCATGAAGATGTTATTTACGTTGTTAAATATTGTTATTTACGTTGTTCAAGTTATTTTGAGACAAAGTTAAAGAGTACACAGATGTTACTCTGCCGTACAGATCATGCTATTTAACGGGTCTAGATATTAAAAACATATACATATATATATAGAAAACAAGAAATTCATATAAGAGCAATATTCATATTGTTTAGCTTTAGGCTATATTACGTTTTCAAAGTTCCTCTAAAAGTTTATTTAAAAAAAATAAGATATTGTCACTTTCACAGACAGAGAGATTAGCAGCTCTAATCAGTTGTAAACATTTCTAGTCTCTACATGTGTGTTACAAGAAATATGTATGAGGACAATTAGAAATATTGTTTAGCTTCGTCATTTTTATTCAAAAGTCCTTTACAATCTTGATTTCAAAGAATATAGAAATGTTCAGTCTGACAGAAAGATTAATAAAGTTCTCACAAATCAAGCTTAGTATCTTTTACAATGTAATAAATGTAGCCTGTGCATTATATACCTGTAATTTATTGTCATTCGTATCATTCTATGTAGTTAAAAACAAAAATTTTCCCTAATGAAGTGGCAACCATTATTTCATTGCAAGATCAATTTCCTGTTTAAATAATGAAAGCATTTATCTATTTCACGTTTTTTATGCTTTTTTAAGGCGTTTCATCATAATTATTAGTTGAATTTTGTTCTCGTTTTTATGGCTTAAGCTGGAGGGGAAATGTATTCCTACCTAAACTTTAGCTACGCTGCTACACTGATCCAGCTTCAATTTGAGTTGGTCTAATTATAAGTAGGTAAGAAGAACAGAATAAAATTAAAGTATTTTAAAATTTTCTTTATTGATGCGGAAATTCCATTTTTACATACATTGTAGTTAGTTTTTATACATACATCTTTGATACTTTAAAGCTGTCAGTTCTAACTTAATAAACAAACTATATCCATTCTAAAAAATAAAGTGACTGTGATTAAATTTAAACTATATACATAAATTAAAACCTATTTGTGAGATTCGAAATTAATATTACAGTATCTAAAGCAGTATACCGATTTAAATTACGTATCAGCATATGCTACATTGTACAGTCCGAAGGGATGATGTAATTACCAAATCCATTTGCAGATGTACATTTGCATAATTTCGTATTAGCAATGCTATTGTGTATTGTTCCTGCTCTTGACACTGATGTGCAAATCTATTCAAGGTATATATTTTAATGGTGTAAGACGAATTATCGTAAGCAAGAAAGTTATACTAAATTGAAATACATTTACCTCACTAGAAAAAGAAAGAAGTGCGATTAAAAATACAATGTAATATTTAAAATATATTAACAATTTGATACAAATCTTACAGATATTTTATAAAATTTAGTAAGTATTTGTACCTAATCACTTGCATTTCATTGTTGTTAAAAGTGTCTTTAAAAGGTTGCAACAAGATTGATCTGTTCTGATTGAAGTTATCACTTATTAATTATGAATGTTACATTTTGTTATCTGTTATTCATAGTTTAAACCGGGAAATAACTCTATAAGTTAGAAGTTTGCAAACTTCTAAAGAGCATCCTCAATTCATTATTAGTAAATATAAAAGAGCGGAAATAAAAAAAAGAAAGAGTCCAAAGATGAAAATAAACCTCTAGCGTACATGACAATCATATTATATGTGCCGGGATTACAGGAAAAGGTTAGGCGCGTGACCAGAAAATATAAAATGTTTACAGGTTTTAAAACACAGAACGCTGTTAGGCAACATCTCGTCCAAACGAAACCTAAAAATTGTACACAGGACACTAAAATCTGTATTGATATTATTCAATGTGAGTGTGACATGCAATACATTTGCGAGACAAAATGTCATTTAAAAATAATACAAAATAAAAGAACATAAAAATAACGTTTATCTAGTCGATAAATACAAAATTGCAGAACACATTTTTTCCAAAAAATCATAAATTCTATTGCGAAAATTCAAAAATCATACACCGAGAAAGTAACTTATATGAACTAAAGATATAAAGCCTCGCACATAAAACTAATGGACAGTCCTATCAGCCAAACAAGCATAGAAGTAAGGCCATTATGGCACAAATTAAAAAGAACTAAAATTATACTACAATATTCCTATTACTAAACAATAAACAAGCTAAACTTTTACCTATAGATTCTCCCCGTGGGGTCAACTCGGTCGTGGGCTAGGAAAGTACAATGAAAAATAGACTCCTCTTGATGGCTACCATTCCCTCGGCACACGGCCCGTTGTTTATCTGACTCCGGTCTGTAAACACGTGGTTTATCTTCAGGTGTGTGTTTCTTTGTTATTTTTTTTATGTTGTGTTTTTTTGGACTTCTCAGATTCAGCTCTGAGATGTACTATGTAGATGGTTAAGGTAAGTGGTATATTTTAGATGTAATTGTTGTCTTTACATAGGCCAGGATATCTAGGTTTATGTTCCCTTATTTGATAACGGAAGTTTATTCATTTTCCCAAAACGTTTTCAATAGATTTTTTAAAAACAAACAATGGAAAATGTCCAAATAACTAATAGTTAAACAAATATAAGTTTTGATATAATAGATATTGTTATATGTTGTAATAATTGTATTTTTATTTTTGTATATATATACAGTGAAATAATTTCAGACTTACCCATATTGCTTAAGTATAATAAAGAAGGCAACTAAAAATTTCTTTACACACTTTTATAAATCTATATCCCCCCCACAAAAAAAAAGCAAACATTTGCCAAGAACTTACGTAAATCAGAAAAGAACAGAGAAGAGGTTTTGAACTATTTAAAGTGTCAATACTTAATACATTCAATCAAAAGCCAAACATAAACCAAACGATAAGATATTTCCTACTTTTTCAAACTAGTGAAAAAATTAACTATTAATTCCAATTAACCTTTAACAATCTTTGCTGCCTTATTTTGTCTATAATTGCTTATACAATAATAATTATATAAATAATACGGGTACTTTCCATTACATAGTGTTCACATGTAATAGTGGTTGGGCTTAGTTCCATTTTAACTTCTACAGTATGAAAGATAAATTTAAGTTCTTCTTTGTAATTTTTTTTTAATTTTAAACAAATAAAACATAATATAACATTTTATAGTCTGTAGTGAATACTTCAGGAATTTACATGCATTAATAAAACCTAACTATTTCAATAAATAGTTTTAACGGGAATTTCAAATTTGACTCTAAGGTATACGGTTTCCTTATAAAATTTGTATTAATTGAATACAAATAGGTTACAGATAGGATTATAACTATATATATTTCCGTACAAAATAGTAACCTATCTAATACATAGTTTTACAGAAAAATTACGATTGGAGTTTTACAGAAATTACATGCATTTAATTTTGTATTATTAAATGAAATAAAAATACAATTCAAATATTTTGTTCTGTAGTGTAAATTTAATTTACCCAATAAAACAGTTCCTTCAAAATTGAAAGATTACTCAGGAAATTTCAATTTTATTTTTACATTATTAAAGATGATTTAGTTTTTACCTAATAAACACTTGATAAATTAAATACAATATAATACATTTATACGTTACAAACAAAAAATATATAAAATAATGGTGATAATATATCTACCTTAAATAATAATAAATTTAAACCTAAATCTAGTATTGAATCAATAATATAGGGGTCTCATAGGCATTGCCTGTTTGAGACTTCCAACTGTTCATTAGTTAGTTATAAAAAAAGAAAATTTTAAAAAAGAGTTTGGTGTCGCCGTTCAACCAGTTTAACACAGTTAAACTACTTTATTTTGAAATTATAAAATAAAATAAAAAGATTTAGGTAATTAATTAACACCTTCAATGGTACCACAGAATAACAATAAAAAACAGTATTTTAGCATTATCAAAAATACAAAAATACAGTATTTGAGCCAAAGTATTTAACTTACAATAAACCATTATAAATTATTACAATTATTATTAATTATGTGTCATGCAACAATTTGGATAAAATATTCAATAGCCTTAATAGAAAAAAATTATACTTTGGCATCTCTTAAAAACCCTGTCAATATTATTATTTTTTTTTTAAATGAAATGAAACTATATTGTAGATTCGTGGGGCTTTAAAAGTAAAAACATGTCTGTATAAAGTAAGTTTTGGTTTTGGAACCAGCCTTTGATTACCGTTTCTTAGCGACTATTTTTCTGAATATAATAATGTTTCGTCCTGAACGGATTTAGAATTTTAAAAATATACATATATATCTTAGCGGTAAGATTTTTAATTTAGGAAAAAATAGGCCAAGAGTGATCGTGTATACATGTTTTAGAGATTACTCTTGCAATATGTTTTTGATTTGCTATAGTAGGTTTGAGTGTTGAGAGATAAGTAGGCCTACCACCCCGACAACTCAACCCATGATTCAAGCGAGAACTCACTAACGTTTGTTATACAATATATAATAACACTTTTGATTGAAAAATATTATTAATAAAAAAAATTGTCTTAGCGCACTATACATTTCTCCAATAAGTTTACTTATATGTCCATCTCATGTGTAATCTGAATTAATTATTAAAACTAGATATTTGAATTGGTATTCTTTATCCAAATCCAAGCAATTGCAATTAGTAAATTTTCGATAGTTAAAACTAAGGTAAATTATCTGTTCATCAAAAATGCATTCTGTTAATTCCGTAGACCAAACACCATATATTTAGTTTTGTCACGCAATACAAGAAAAATTTTATCAAACCATTACCTTACCCTGATTAGATTTTTATGCATATACAAATGAATTTGTTTTGAATGTATACTCGAGTATGTTAGAGCGGTATCATCAGCGAAGGTAGTGAGTATGCCATTAAATTTATCTTAACATAAATCATTAATATATACAACAAACAGTATCAGGACCAGCGCAGATCCCTGAGGGACTCCGTTCATTAGAACCCCTCTTTTAATGACAATTCAGCCAATTTTAGAGCATTGTTCCCCTATCTCTTAAGTAGCTACAGAACCACTCCTTAGGTAATCCCCTGATCCTTACTTATAGCAATTTATTTATTAGTATTTTGTCGTCAACAGTGTCGAAAGCATTAGTTATATCTAAACAGAGTGTTCATAAAGTCCTTTTAACCTACACTATTATTTTTGTTATTGAAAGTAAGTTAACAAAACTTTGTATATATCTTGCGTTGTATAACAGGAAATATTTTGGACATACCTAAACCTTTATGATTTTGTGGGGCTTGAGGGGAGTAGGGAGGTTAAACATTTCAAACATAAAGATAGGTCATGTAATAAACCAATGGAAAGCTGTTTAAAAGAGAAACAGAAACTAGAGCTTAGTATATTGCTTCGTTTTAAAGTAATGGACAATTAAAGTTCTAAGAAATGATGTTGTTATCTTATCATCAAAGCAGGTTATTATTTCTTAATATTAGGAATAAGTAGGTTGTACGTTATTTTCCAGAAATTTGACTGCCTATTACTTTGAAACGAAGGAAGATGGTGCTCTAGTTTGCACAATTGAGTTAATCTTTTAATAAACTTTTCAATTGTGTCATACATGACTTTTCTTTATATTTGAAATTTCTAATCCCCTTGCTCCCTAAATCCCCCAAAATCAAAGAGTTTCGGACATGTAAAAAAAAATTCCTTTTTGCTACACAAGATATATATACAAAGTTTTGTTAACTTATTTTCAGTAACAAAAATAATGAGGGTTGTTATTAGAATAGTAATTAATCTCATCACTACTCACCCAAATCTCAGTCAATACAAATTATATCAGGCAGCTTTTACAAATTAGTAATTTCATTTAAAACTAATCAAAATTATTTCTCATACTCTTCTAATATTCTGATTAATTAACATTATACTTTCAGTAATTTGAAGCAATGTAGTAATTGGATTTTTAACTATCAGTCTAGTTTCAGAAATTAACTATTTCACTTATTATTAATCTTTCATTATGTCTAAGCAATGTACTAAATTAATCTTTAATTATAGTCATATTCATAGTGAAAATTACTACAAAAATAATCAAAGTAACAAACAATACTGTAATTAAATACATCAAAAATACCAAAAACGCTTCACTAAAAATAAGACCAAATTACCTCATGTCAAATAAAAAATTCCCAGAATGTCCCTTTATTATATATAAACAGGATACAAATACCCGTGATACAAAAAATAACTTTGCATACGTTCTTATTGTTGTACACACATTACTGTATTGTACAGTTACATAATTTAAAAACATTTTGTATCCTAACCTACTCACAGTTTACAAACGATTTAAGCCTTCCATGGACACTACCACCTTGGATGGAGAGCCATTTGTCTTTTTTATAAGGATTTTGCCACCTCTAATCCAAAGGTAATAGTAGAGTTTCTAACTCTTGATCCCTTCTGCAGCATTTAGGACTTGGCGTCTACCTGGACTTAAACTAAGTTAACCTATACACGAATATGAGTAGGAAGTCCTATTTAACGTGTAGAACAGCCCTTCTTCTCTCTTTACCGTTTAAGCAAAGTGTCACAGTCCGTCCTTCTAATCATCTTTACAATAATTCCGGGTGCAGCTGTAGAACCTTCCCTGACCCTTAAGCGATGACATCCATCGATAATATGATCTTCTATTTGATATTCCAAAAGTAGGCCGTCCTTCTTGACCAATTCCAAAACTTGCTCACCCTTAGACTGTAATATACTTACGGAGTTACGTCGATTATACTGCTCCATTTTACTTTATCCGTTCTGGCAATGAATACAGAATACTTTCTGTATTCATTGGTTCTGGCCTCGACGAAGCCAACCTTTCTCCTTATAGTTTCATTACCAGCAGCAAGATCTTCTGCTATATTTTTCCAATGTGATATATCCTTTTTTGTTCATCCAATATTTGTTTAGTTTCTATCTACGAGTTGATGGAGTCACCAAAGGGTTTTTCCGATGAAAATCTTCCCTTAACTCTCTCTTCATATTGAAAATGTCTACGTATGTGATTTTCTGCGAAGTTTTCAGAACCGTGTTGTTTCCACCAACCGGAAGGAACGTTTTGAATCTCCATAGTTGATCTTGGTCCTGGAAGTACTGAAGTCTTGTGAAGTCCAACACACCGTAAGTGAAACAAACACTTACAGTCAAACACTCAAGTTATGTTAAGTGTTCTTTAACAACTTCATACATTTTATACAATTATCAGAGAGACTACTGTTTAATGTAAATTAACAAATCGAATAGTTCAAGAAACACAAACGACAACAATAGTGCATACACTAATAAATCAACGAGTAAATTAACAATATTTTACGTAAAACGTCAAATAGAGTACATTGGGGGGGGGGGGGGGGGGCAGACCCACAAACAGAAACAAAAATAGGAGTAGTGAACAAACAAAAACACTAATGAAGAACCATAATAAAATAATAGAATAACACAGTTCAAATTAGCAATTTACAATAATTATAATTTTTAAACTTACTATTCAATGTAAAAACACACGACAGAAACTTACAGGATTACTGTGTTCAACGTTCACGATTCGATAAGATACAGCGACACAACCTTGCCCCTCAAAGACCAACAATAACTCATAACTCTTATATAATAATTATATATCGCGTAACTAATAAAATACTTAGTTTTGTAAAAATCTAGAATGGTCAAATTATTAATTTGAAAACATGAAATTGAATAGCATGCTACAAAAAACTGTTTCTCTATACAATATTTTTTTGCTACATATAAATATACTTTTTGTAAATGTTCCCAATTTTTTTTTATTTTACATATTTATTGTTAAAAGACTGTTCACACCTATTAAGAAAAAAAATTAATTTAATACATTCTTGCTGAAAAGTAATATTTGTTTATTTCTACGTGCTATTAACCCGTTTATAGTTAATAAAATGTAACACAAACAAAATTTCTATAGGTTTACGTTTATTCTTGCACAATGACAACAGATTTTTGACTAGATTCCAACAAGTCAAAATAAGCATTGTGATATTTACACTTGTAATCCTGAACATACAACGAGAAGAACATCTTTAAAACAGCCTGATAAGTTTAATATCTGGAAATTGTATTTGGATAGTTTCACTTACTAAGTGAAATGGTACTAACAACTAATAGGCCTAGAGCTTTCTCTGAGACGCTGTGTTAATAAAGCATGCCTTTCATAAAACAATATATCCGCGAGGAAAAGGTAGTAAAAAATATATTATGACTTTCAACGTTTTATTCATCACTGTGTAAACAATCTTTTTGAGAAATAAGTTACTTTTTATATATCGTGCTTTAAGATATCTGCAAGTTTAAAATACCACGGAGTAAATTTGTCTTGGGGTTTAAATACAATTATTACAAAAGGCAGAAATTTAGCTTAGTTAAGTATTGTTAGATTGTATTAGAGGTCTTTCAACTTTTCAGCTAATGTTTAAGTACAAC
This sequence comes from Philaenus spumarius, assembly GCA_018207615.1. NCBI lineage: Eukaryota > Metazoa > Arthropoda > Insecta > Hemiptera > Aphrophoridae > Philaenus > Philaenus spumarius. Next base: position 122,119 of record JAGFPH010003994.1, on the reverse strand, counting down.
AGACTTAATTATTTTACCTCACCTACAGTGTGAAAGGACTATTACAAACATTTTGTATGGGTTAATTTTATCCTATTACCGACTTATTGTAATAGCATTAAAAATAAATTATTCTGATTTCCGACAATATTAAGTAAAGTTTATTTTTTATTTTTTATTGTCAGCATAAAATAAATAAAATAAAAAATTTAAAGTTTCGATCATATGTAATAACGGAGATGTGTTAAAGAAAAACAATTTTAGCCATGTTTTGAATAAGACCCATATTTATTACATAACTGCACCATATAACAAATTTTTAAATTAAATTTTATGATTTGTTCAAAATGTAGTAGATAAATGGTGATAATAATTTATTTTATGATTTGTGTTCTTATTTAATGGGTGCTCTGAGTGCTCTGTATATATGGAATCGGTGGATACAATTTTCTGTTTCAAACGTCAGCGGTATTTGTATTACACTTTTCCGATTTTTCTTAATAACTAATGATATATGGAAACCAATTTCAAGCAATATTCAAGATATTAGTTTAGTCAGTTACTTAAAATGTAGTAGTTTTGCCAATATTGGTCACAGTATAGCGTGAGATAAGAAAACTATTTTTATAGTGAGTAATCGTAATACAAAACATTACATTAATTACTTCACTTATTTAGGATTTTTTTAATAAACATGCTATCATTAATTACTTTTTGAATACATGGTGCAGTCATACTTTTTAATGTAAACAATAGGTTTTAAAATGTCAAATTATCATAAAAGTCTTTTTTTATTGTTTGTAATACTATTTTTATTTAGTTTACAAGCTCAATTTCCTGACAAAGAACATAATATATCAATTACTATTGCCACTGTTTAAATAGTACTTTGTAACTCTTGGCTTAAAGTTTGAACTAAATAATTTCTTACGCTTAGTTTCCGTCTATAAATTAAATTAAATTAATAAACCAATAATTAATTAAAATATGTACGAGTAACTAGTTATTTTAAAATTATCTGGTAAAACAGGAACGACCGTTCTTTATTTTAAATAGTTTTTTATGAACATAAATCAAACAATGTTTAAAACTACTTTATTTTAATGTATTTTTATGATTTTGATGTTTATTAAACCATTTTTTTAAACTTAGTTTACTTTAATTAATTATATTTATTTTCTCCACCATTGTATTAATATAAATATATTTATTTTAAACCAGTGCCTTGAAATATAGTGCTGTACTGATGTGTTTACCGTATGAAAGTGGCATAGTTTTACGCATCAGTTAGACTAGTAAATTTTTTTAAGTATTTATCTTTTTCGAAAATGTTGTCATGCATGTTGAATCAAATTACCTTTCAGACTTGTAAAGCACTTAGCTTAAATTTTAATAATGATATGATGCATCAGCTGACCAGATAGAGTTGCTAGATTGGATTGTGTGTAATTATGATTGATTATTCATTAACTTATCAGCAGTCGGAGAAAGCAAACCTATTGTGAATTTGCCTGGTTTGTATCACATGTTTGCTAGTTGATATTTAGATGGGCCATTCAATGTAAAATTGTCTAGTATAATTAAGTTAATTAGTTAAATTTGAAGGTTATTTAAGTTTTTGAATTTTCTCATAGTTATTACCTTTTTAATATTTAAAATATTTTTTTAGACTATATTTTTTAAATAAAATTGTACTTTATTATAAGCTGTAACAAGTGTGTTAAACTAATTACATCAATGCAGTGTAAAGTTGAGTGCCACGAGAAAAACATATTTTAAATTATAAACGTATAAATTTATCTAAACCGATATAACAATGATCAAATCTGGGAGATGCACTTGGTTTTCCTGTAGAGATAATTAAGATACCATTGTGATAATTGTATACTCTGTACATTTCTCATGTTGATAATCCCTAACAGCATGGAACCATTTAGATATAGTTTGTAGTTCGTTATTGTTGTAGTTTCTTCTAAATAATGAAATAAATGAGAATAAAAATACAAAGTTTCAAAGACTTATAACCTTAAAACAAATTATAGAACTTATTAAGTTATTTATATATCACATTAAACTTAATATTTTGAAAATATATTTTTCTCATGAGTATGAAATTAATTTGTACGGGGTATTACTAGTATAAACATACATTTTGTTGTCCCTGCCTCATGCAACAGTGATGTAGACTTTTATTTAAATAATTGTGTCAATAATAACATAATTTTTGTCAATTTATTAATTTCAAAACAGATTTATGTATTTCGAAATTTAGGATATTGACAGGTTTACATGTATTCCAATTGATTGTCAGAGGGTATACTGCGAGTAGGACTATATGCCGACATTGCAATTGGATTACGAAGGATATGGCAATAAACATATTCTAAAAACCTAGATATTTTTAAAAATTTTATAAATTTTTTTAATGAGACATAATATATTCAAGTTGAACAAATACCTGAAAAATCTAATAAAAATTGACGACCACTAAAAGTTCTATACCCAACAATTTAAAATGTATTTTAAAAAAAATTTAATAAATGAAATTAATTACACAATTAATTAACAAAATATATCTGTTATTTTTATTTGGTACTGATTTTTCCGCTTACAAATTTCAACGGCAAAGGTAAATTATTTAACTAAATTACAAGTAAAAAAGCATACAGTCTTGGACAGTCTTATTCACTTGTAACAAATTCTCATTTAGAAAAATATAATTGAAATAAGTTCTAATAGTGTGAATTTAATGTTAATGTACGCAAATTAAATGTAGATTTTTTATACGACACGTGTGATTTTTGTACGTTAAAATACCTGTAATTAATTACAAAGTGGAGTTTAATAATGGGAGGGCATGCCAAAGCATGATAAATGGCATTGTGTGTTCTGACACTATGTGTAAATACAAACTCCATTTTATCGTAATGGGTTTTGTATGGTAATTTTCATTAATTAAATTGTTCTACAAAATAAATCAATTAGTAATTAGTAATGGCATCACACAATACTGTTTAGTGGGAACTTTTTTTTGTGGCCTTACAGTACTAGAAATGTGTTGTTTGAAATTGATATTTTATACCAGTATTGGTAAAAAAACAATCCAAATGCACTTAAATCGTTACTGTATATAATTAAACAAAAAATTAAGCCGTCGCTGTACAATATGGGCAACAAAACTTTCTAAAATAACAGTTTGATATTTAATTTAATTAATAATCATTGTAAATGTTATACCCAATGATCTAACGTAATTATTAAAAAGTAAATAATTAATCTATTGTTAATAAATACATTTTATTTGAATTATTAAATATGTAACAACACAACATACTACTTTTAATAGTATATAAATAAATTGTAAAAAAAATTAAAGGTACTTTGTCTGAGATATGTGAAAATACTGGGATGATGAAACCAATTACTAAAGCGTTTGAGGAAAACAATAATCTGTGAGTGTTTAAGTACTTTACCTAAATGTATATGAAAACAATAGTACCAGGGTAATTAATTTTTATATAACTACAAAATGAAAACACATATTTTCAATTATATCTACTAAATGTTTTTAAAAAAACTATACAAATCCACTTAAATTGTTATTGTCTATTGCTAATTAGAAAATTTTACAAAGAAATTAAGCCGTCGCTGTACAATATGGGTGACAAACGATTCTAAAATAACAATTTGACATTTAATTTAATTAATAATCATTGTAAATGTTATACCCAATAATCTAACGTAATTATTAAAAAGTAAATAATGAATCTATTGTTATGAAATTTAAAACAAGTAAAATTTTATTGTTAAAGTGCTTAGTAGGTTACTAGCCCAGATTGGAAATTAGAAATGATTGTAAACAATGGGTTTGATTATCCATAGATTTGTTGACGTTTCCAAAAGGGATAGGCTTAAGAAAATTTGTTTAAAATATAACCTTCAGAATTGTGATAAATATACATACTTCAACTTTTTGCACTACATAATGCCACAAACTTTACACGATTTAGCTCACTAATCGTGTGCTTTAAAATTATACACGATTAGACATCAATGTATGTACCAAAAGACACATTTTTTATTATATCATTTTTTATTCTAATATTAGTCAGTGCTTATCAACCTAGGTTTACATAAGTTCAAATTATTCTTAGAATGTAAATAGTGGTCTTATATACTGAGATATGTATTTATGTAGACAAACATTTCAATGAATTAAGATATATTATATGACTGAATCAGATTAAGACGGTCCCTTATCTAAAGTTGTACAATATCTCAATAAATTCTTATGTTATAATAAATTTATTGTCTCAGTAATACGAGTCAAGAAAGTAAAATTTGAAAATTAAAATTTATGTTGGAAGAATGTTATTAATACGTTATTTCACTATCAATATTATCTATATATTATGTTTTCTATTATTGTCTTAACGGAACTTAGTAAGTACTTCTATTATTAACATAAACTATTAATACTTTTAATGCTTACAATATTATTAAATTAAATAGATATTAGTTTACTAAGATTATTCTTCTAAAACTTGTTTATATAACTATTCTACTTCCATATTATTAAAAAGTATTGGTTATGTAAAAAAAAACCTCAATTCATTATTAAATAAATAGAAAAACTATTAAATAAATTTTGTTTAAATAGTTAAAACATATAAAAGATACTAATTCAATGAATTTAGCTAAGATTTAGTTTTTACTAAATGTTATAACTAAAGGAATTTAATACAATAATACATAATTTAAATAAAATTCATAATATAGTAAACAAAGTATTTAATTATTTATTTTTAGTAATAGGTCCTGTTGTTTTTTGTTATTTGATTGTTTTTATAACGAATGAGTACTGCTGTAATGCTAAATTATAATAAACTCTTAGATGAGTTTTGTTTTGTTTAATTACTTAAAATTTTGTTTTTAAAATTTAAAAAATACAAAGTTTGACTAAAAATGAGTTTTATTGTATTGAAATCTATTTACAAGGTTGTTATCATTATACCACATTAAATACATGGAATTATTATTGTATTTACTTAACTCATACGAAAATTTATAAAATTTATATTTATATTTCGATTGGTATCTGATAATTCAATAAAACATTTGTATTCTTTAACTTTACATTTTTTTAGTTTGGGCGATTTGTATTGATTGTGTATTTGTATAATATATAGGAGTTGTATTTTGTTACTTAGTGCCTATAAAATTAGCGTATTATAAGGTTATTATTAGGTGTGATTAATGTTGCGATTTTAGGAAAGCTCTTCATTCTTACATATAAATAATGTTGTAGGTAAATGAAGGCTGCATTTTAAAAATATGCCTTCTGTTATAATATATATTTATCATTGTGTCTAACCACCAAATTTAGTGTAAGCTTAACATACCGAGTTACAGTTTATCACTTACATTTTTGGTTGCGTTTCAAACATACATTAATCATAAAACATCAATTCAAACAATTAAATATTAATTTAGCTATAGTTAAGTTTTGGCACTTGTCAAACATAACAATTAAATACAAATAGTATCCATAAACAGTTAGTTCTTCTTAACATACAACGTTTGTTACCCATTATAAACTTTTAAAAATAAATAGATCCGGTATAAAACTAATAAACATTAAATATTTACACTGATATATTATTTAGTTTCCCTCTATTGGCTTTGTTGAATTTTTAGCTTTTTGAATTCTTATTTTAAAATCGTATTGAATTCACTACTTATGAAATGCTATACGGTTTTCTGTTTTATATCAAACTATATGTACTAAATAAATATTATTATATTAATTGACATCTGTGTAATTTATTTAAGTTTGTTAAATTCAAAATAGACAACACATTATTTTAGAAAATAATATTTGTTTGAATAAATAACTTATAAATGAACAAAATAAAACATATTTGTTCATAAAACATGAGTTTAATATTTTGACGTTAAAAAATATATTATTAATAACATGTAAAGTAATGACGCTGTACACAAACAACATATGATAGTGAAACTTTGCAAGTATACTATTATTCAAACCTTAGCTTGAACTAAATTCAGCTCTTAGCTGCGTGGGAGAATATAAAAAGTAGTATCCATATTATCTCGATACATGTAAAACTGATTTCGCTTGAAAAAACATTGGAAGCAGATGGTTAGGAAGAATATAAAATTGTATTTTGAAACAAAAACCTTTGATTTACTTTACATTATTGTGTGTAAGATTATTTACCAATATATCACCAAGTGTTCTCTTTATAATAATTATCTTAGACATCCTGTAACGTTATATAAACAGTTATCAGTTTCACAACATAATACAACTTATTTTTAGCTTTAATGTTTCCAATGTTGTACGGTATCTAGTTTATTTATGCTTTCCAAACGCTTGAACCCTTAACTAAAAGCTTAGGACTTAAGTTATTAAATTATGTAAAACATTTTACGGTAACATAATAATCTAACAAAAATTTCCTTAATATTAAATGAATCTTTAATTAATCGAAATAAACCCTTAACTTGTCTAGATAAATATGTTCGAGAATGAACGGTTTATAGTCCATAAAAGCGCTATTGTTTTGACTGTTTTATTGGGCACCAAACATTGAGGACGCGGTTGTACTTTTCCAATCCTGTTTTGTATTGATCATAATTTCCAGTAGTATATTTTCCAGGCATACGTTTTGTGTATACGAAATTTGTTTTATTTTAACAGTTAATATTGTTAGTTATATTTTTTTGTTAAAGCCTCTGAAATAAAGAAAGTATCATAATTTAAAAAATGATATTAATACATATAGATAAATTGAAGGGTAATATTCGTATTATTAAATGTATATAAACTCATTTTAAATAAAGTCTTAAATGGTTTAAAGGAGTTTAGGACAAAATTTGATTTTAAAAATACACACAAAACTTAAAGAAAGTTGCTTTTTTTTGTGAAGTAAATCTAAAATATTACTATTTTATTTTTAATAATAATGTATGTAATATATATGTAGGTCAAATTTGTCTATGCACTCTTATAATTTATAATACTTGAAATAAAGACTGCATTACATATTATTCAGTACAATTGATTATATATTTACTCCAAACAGTAAACTTATGAGGTTAAGGGGATTCCCTACTGAAAATAGGGGTTTTCTATAATAGGCTTTTTTTAATTATGAACTATTTTTTTTTACATTCACTAGAACCTAAAAAGTTGTTTACACTTATATGAATTGGCAAACAAATATATTTTACATACCTTTTTGAGTTTTTCGTTTTTTTTTAGACAAAAAATAAGTTTTTTTAAATCTCTTATAACTTTTTTACTACTGAACCAATTTGGATGTTTGATACCATGTTTTAAAGTATGTAAAAAGCACTAAATTTTTGGGTATAGTCATATTCTTACCACTAAAAGTTTAGTAGTTATGACCTTACAAAAAATATATATATAAAAACAAATTTGTGATTTACACATTTAAAAAAAAATACTCTTGTATTTGTTCTAGAGGAATAAAAATACCCAAAAAGTTGCATTATAAGCTACTAAAGATGTGGTAAAAATTTCATCACTTTAGCTTTAGCAGTTAAAAAGTTATAAGAACTTTTGTGTAAAAAATATCAATAGTGAAAAGTTGCGGGAAATCGCGTTTAAAGATTCCATTAGTTATTCTAGCAGCCATAGAGGGGAATAACTTGCACAAACAGTATTTGTAGTCAAGATATGTTTTACTTACATATTGGATGCTTTCAAAGCCTAATAATAAACATTGTTGTCCTTCTTTGCAATTACTTTAAAAAAATAAACAATCTTTTTAATCCAAATAGCAAACATAAAGAAGTTCAACTCGACCAAAAGTAGGTGCACGCTTGCTTTGAATAAATATTTCAGACTGATATAAAGAACTTTTGTGGCATATATTATGTTTTTCTTAAACCTTATAAACTATAGAACCAGGAAAAAAAGAAAAAAATATTTTGGTTTTTTTTTTGAAAATAGTAATTTTTCAGTAGGGAATCCCCTTAATACTTAAGAAGCATCATTTAAGTTAAGATTCAATTTGTTTTAATTTCATTAAAAATAAATAATCAATTTTAGTTTGTTTTTTTAAATCTGATAAAAATTACATTTGTAAATAAAATTACTTTACTGTAACTAAGTATACAACAAATGTTATTATTTAATACCAGGAAACATTGTAATTAATAAAGTCTAATATTATGTGCAGTTAAAAGTAAATAATTTTTTCCAGATAAAGGTCTTTCTCGGTAATCACTTTCTCCGCGTTGATAAAGTGGTTCATCAACTGATCAAAGTATAAACCATTGGCACTATATCCTGTACTCAGTGTAAAAGTTAATCAAAGGCCATTTTTATATACAATATGTAATAAATTATTAAAATTTTATATTTAAAAAATTACTGTGTTGAAAGTGCCTTGAAAACGCCTGGCAAATATTTTACGCTTTTTGTACACTTTTGTATTATTGTTACTAAATTTTAGTTTCTACTTTTATGTTTTACTGTGAGTTGCAAAAGCATACTAACAGAATTACTTTCGAAGCTAACATAACATAAAACATTATAAAACAATCCTAATATAAATTATTAGTTCCATGTTGTAATGTGTACAAATTGTAATTACTGAGATTTTTTCAAATGTACGGCTCTGGACAGTTATATTTAGAGGACAGTAATTTTACTACACAAAATTAGTATTAATATAAAAGTAAATTTATAAATGAGAATACGTTGTAGTAAAAATTTCTGGCTATTATTTGTGGCTATTTGATATCCTGATTTGATATTTTAAATTTAAAACACTAAAATGAATATCAATTTACATCTAGTTTAGATATGTATCACAACGAGCACGACATTGTATTTCTAATTCTTAAAAATGTTAGTTTGAAGAAAAGTAATGTAATATTTTTAATATAAACTTGTATCATATAATTTTGATTGTGTCAAAATATAGCATAAGCATGTAATTAATAGCATATATAACTGAGATTGAAAAAAAACTGTTTGGTTTTACGTTTAAAAGATTCTTAGTTAAATTTAAGCAAACTATATACATAGTATTTGCTTGCTGACATTTTAACAAGCAGTTGATTAATTATAGAAAGTTTAGAAAATTGTCATACAATTTTTAATTTTATTACGTACTCTAAATAATTTGTATTTCATTAAATAAACATACTAGATATTGAACTTGAAGTAGCTAAGGGTAACATGCGACATTACCAAAAATAAAACAATTCCTTTTTCTTTAACCATTGTACTTACTATACTTGAAATATCTCTAATTTTAATCCTTAATTTCTCAAAATAATTCACCTCCATTATCTAAGGATTTCACTTAGAATTTCAAGGAAAACATTCAGGTCTTTTTAAAGAACTGCTATTCAGCTACTCGATATAAATAATATAATAAAAAATTTGAATTTTTGTACACATATTCTAAACACAAAAATGTAATATTGTCATTACTATCATAAAAAAAAAACATGCAGTCGGGGGACTGCCGGTAGAAGTAAAAACTCCTTTAGCTTTGATCGCTCAATTTTGGCATTGCTGAGAAATTTTTTTACGAGGTCTTATTTTAAAAATATTTTTAGTTATTTATCAATAAGTAACAGTTATGTTCTATTTTACATGAAAAAATGAAATGACAAAAATAATAGTGATACAAAAATTTAAAATGTAATGTGCCCTGTATTCTAAAATAACAAAAAACTTCACTAACCACGTGTTGTGCGTTTTTAAAAACTTTGTAATGCTTAGGAAATAATGCACCACGAATAGTTTTATTTATCAATATAAAATACTATAATAATTATTTCAGTTATATTACATAAAAGAAAAAATTACATTTCAGAATTATTACAAATGCTTTACAAAAATAAGTTAAGTACACTCAGAAAAATCAATTTCCATCCATAATTTCAACAACTCTTGCACCATCATCACTGCCAGCATCATCGCCAATTTCTAAAAGTGATACAATCGGTTTATGGTAGCTAAAGTAGGATACAAACAGTTTTGATTCGAATTTATTTAAATATCTTGTAAAGACCGCATCAATAGTAGTTTTGTATCTTGTTGTGCTATGATTGCGATCATTTGACATAAATATTAAAATAATGAAATATTTAAAAGAGAGCAAAATGATTATTAACTGTTCCTTTCTGAAAAACAAACTGAAAATTATATTGCCAAAAGAACCAGATGGCTGCTCTACAGGTTTGTTGGAACAGCTGTAGCACATTTTTACCTACACTAAACAGCTGATTATATTTGCTAGTACACTTGACTACATGACAGGCTATTTAATTTATTTAGGTTAGCAAGTTTTGAAAAAAAATAAAAATTATTATATTATGTTTCTGGAATAATATTTGTAGTGATTTGTGTATTAAATTATAAATAACGTATATTATTAATTGTTTGCATTGAAATATCACTTAAAACTTAAGTAGGCATAATCTTGTTTAAATTGTTTCAATACAATTAGTAGTTAAAAATAACCAAAAAATATAATATTTAATACATATACTCTCGGTGGCGGTGGCGGTGTCGCGATCTCATACATTTTTCCTCTCCCGCAAATGTATATACCACAGTATATACATATACTCGCGGTGGCGGTGGCGGTGTCGCGATTTCATACTTTTTCCTCACCCGCAAATGTATATACCACAGTATATATATATATATACTCGAGGTGGCGCTGGCGGTGTCGCGATTTCATACTTTTTTCCTCACCCGCAAATGCTTTCTTACGGGGTGCACAACGTGCCTAAATAAGTTTTCACTTCAAGATGATAGTTTATTCTAACATCCATCCCTATAATGTAAATATACTAATTAAATTCTAAATATCGTAACAATATTTAAAAATTTTTACTAAGAAAAATTTATCATACTATAAAAAGATGATTTGTTTCACAATTTTTCAATGAAATTTTATTTGATTTAAAATACTTGACACTTATTAATGCATAATATATATTTAACTTTTATTAATTGTAGTTTAGAATTGAATCTAAAACTCTTTTAAAATGAATTAATTTTATTTTTATGTTTTGAGTTTAAACATAACTACAACTTTACTTTGTTATAGTCGGAGATAAAGACTAACTTTATATTTTTTTTACATTTATAAAACCGTGCCACTCATCCTGTTTGTTATTTTGAACGGACTCTGCTATACTAATTTAGTTCATTAAAATATTTTGTTTTGTTTTTTACTTAAGATATTAATTTTCAACGGTCACTGTTGTAGCGATTTTAATACACGGCGCAGTACGATATAAATCAAGAACTCAACAGAGTTCAACTTCATAAATAAGACACTCACTCCACCTAGCGTCTGACATAGACAACAAAAAAACAGCTGTTACTAAATACAGCACCGCGCATGCGTAGGGAGCAAGCGGCGAATTGCACTAAGTCACGTATTCAAGTCTCGTTCTCTTTTCGTTTCGACTTACAAGATGCAATGACCTTCGAAAACCACACGTAATAAGTTAACACTTTTGTCAAGTTAAAAGTAAGATAAAAATAACAATAAACCGAAATAGTCGTTTCGCAAACAGTGCAGAAATTAAAATAGTGTTGTGCAAATGTCGTGAAGTGAAGTAAATAAATTGTAATGCGTAACGGCAGTAAACCGGCCATGCTTCTTAATTTGCAACATTTCTAACCGGCGGAAATAACTATCTCTCTCTTCCCAGGTAAAGATTTAAACAAACTTATTAAACCTATTTCATCTGAGTTTGCTATAATAATGTATATTGTCTGAATTTAATTGTAACTATATCTCTAAACTTTACAGAGTAATTTTCTGTCATAACTAAATTTAGCCTAAACAGCCTATCTTTTAACATCGTTACATAGCCTATAAGCAAAGTGCAGTTTAAGATGTAGTAGCCTTTTGAGCCATATAAAAGAGAAATATATTAATAGTGTAATAGTGTCTATTCAAAGCATTTATGTAATTAATTTTATAAAACCATAAGTTACAATACATTTTCATACATGAAGTTACAATACAGTTTCATACATGATGTTACAATACAGTTTCATACATGATGTTACAATGCAGTTTTAGACATGACCGTTAGTTCTGAAACTAAATCATGTTGTACTTTGTTCGTAGTGAAACCACTGGTTCAAGAATCACCTGAAATTTTTGACATGAACTGAACTTTGAACATTTCTGTTATTCCACCGTCTTCGCAAAGAACAATTTGTGTGCAATAATAACTTAAGTGCAATTTCACTGGTCACACATAAATAATACCAGATTTTTTTAAATTAGAAATTACTATTTTCTTTAAATAAATTAACCAACAATGGCTATTTTGAATATCTAATTATATAACAAAGACTATAATTGATTTCTTTCTTTATTAAACAAAATTTGGATGGGATAGCTAGCATTTTTAGACCTTACAATCCCAAAGGGATTCATTTCAAAAATTTAAACCTTTTTTTTTATTACATGAGAGACGTATCAATAAAATTAAACTCCATTATTTTTATTATTTAATTCTACTTAGTATTAAGGTTGGTCAACAAAATAAATGTATTACTAAATCCATGTATCTAATTTTTTTAACTTTGTAAATTTAACAAATTGTATTTATTTTTTATAAAAAATAGGGAGGGTTTTTCAAACTTTATTTTTGGGGAGGGATTTCTTTTGAACTTAACTAAATCAATATTATGATGTAAATTTTCTTTAAAAATAATTGTACTTAAGGGCATATTAATTTTTATCTTTTCTTTTAATGGAATATAAGTTTTTTTTAAAGTATATTACTTTAAAGTAAAATTTAATAAACAAACTGTTTATTATGTGAATTGTATTTATTGTCATTTCCTGTAAATACCTAACTCAGGTGTTTTGAAAACAGCTTTAAATAAGGTAAGGTTACAGACCATTATCCATTGTAAAATCTTTATTTTTTTTACTTTTATTTCTCTTTATGTATGTACCATCTTAGTTTCTACCCAGCACGCTATCCATATTGTTTGTTCCTTTTGAACACGAAGTTACAATACAGTTTCATACATGTTACAATACAGTTTCATACATGAAGTTACAATACAGTTTCATAGATGATGTTACAATGCATTTTTATACATGATTTTTGACATGACCGTTTAGTACTGAAACTAAATCATATTGTACTTTGTTCGTAGTGAAATCACTGGTTCAAGAATCTGCTGAACTTTTTGACATGAACTGAACTTTGAACATTTCTGTTATTCCACCGTCTTCGCAAAGAACAGTTTGTGTGCAATAATAACTTAAGTGCAATGTCACTGATCACACATAAATAATACCTGTTTTTTTTAATTAGAAATTACTGCTAATTACTGAATCTCCGTTACCTTACTCTTGCTTGGTGGTTGCGAAGGAGTAACACAAATTTAAATATAATAACTAAAAATTACCGTTGTGTCGTATTTTGCAAAACACTATAAAAGGCAAAAGATTGGTACAATGAGAGACCACAGTTATTATGTATGACAATTTCTTCAGATGTAAATTAATTATCTGTAAATAAGTTATTGGTATAATTATATTATATTAATTTAGTATTGTTAATTATAATGGCCTTAGGAATCCTTTTATAGGTCTTTATATCGTTTACAGCTGTTTCACGTTTTTATTTTGTATTTGTAACCATATCAGATTGCTGCTATATACAGTTTGTAAAAAAAGTCCGTCCCCTCCTCTTAAACTTTTTTGCTTGCTAAAACAAACAAAAATCTTTCGAGGAACGATACAACTATCGTTTGCATCTCTCAAAAATGATAGAATATTAATATTGTTTTCTGTACAAAATTTTTGTATGAAATTTTAGTTTGTAATCAAACATAAGAATTTACATTGGCTTGATTAGATAAGGTATGAATCTTCTTAATTTACCTTAAGAGGATATTATTTTAAAGAAAAACTAAATTTTAAAATGACATATGCTTAAAGTTAAATTATAAGTTTGAATACATTTGTAAACATTGTTTTTACAAAACAAACTTATGGCAGTTATCATTGAGGTACAAAGTAATAACATATAACAGAACAAATCAATAAGCTTACAAAATAGATTATACCTCTAGTCATTGTAAATATTCAAAATGTCGATCACCATTTAATATTCCAAATGCATTATCCAAAACACACAAAAACATAAATAATTAAATAACATCAGCCCATTCATGACTTAAAATCTAAATTTTGTAACAAATGACAACTTTTATTGGGGCATGTTATTAATAACCTAATATTGATTTGTTATTATTTGACAAATTATGACATTATGAAATTGACTAGGATTGGCGATAGATTAATATTAGATAATAAAAGTTTATTGTTTAAGGAAAAAAGGTCTGATAATAATGTTTACCCGAACAGTAAACGTACCAACAAAGATGTTTGTATTTGTACAGTCTTTTGTGTGGGGTAAATAAAAGGTTTACACGTGGCATTATTGATTTAGATTAAATCAGTACTCCAATATCATCTTAGCTTCTGTCTCTCAAGAAAGTGAATTAATATTTTATTTATGATTCTTAATAATTATTGGCGTACAAAAGTATTATTAGGCATCCAATAAAGTTACTTATTTTAAATCCATTTGTAAGCATACAAAATATAAAAAGATTGAACCACGAGTAATATAACAAGGTATCTTCACAATGTCCTTATTGGTATTATTTTGTTTACCTTCTGTGTGTCTAAATCTTACTTATAATAAAGAACCTAACTTGATCATTACCTTAAAATAACAAACAAATTGTGTCAGTATATTTGATTTATTATTATTTTTAATCCACCCATTAATCAACCCTTATACTACTTAGACGTTCCAACTCCTAAAATATTATCGAAAACTTGTAAAATGTATTTAGTATAGGCTATGTCAATAGAAGGTTTGGAAATAAAGAAAAAAGACATTATCATAGTTATTATTTGTTGATCTTAAACAATGTATTACAAAATAAAATACTCTACTAGTCATGTAGTAAAACTAATATAAAAATATTAAAAAGTACTTATATTTCCATAACATAAAACGTATCCTACCTACCAGAAACAACACTTACAATGCATTTTTAATGGTTCGCCGACAGCAAAAATATTACCAGAACCATTTATTAATATCGATATTGTTTTAAAAATAATTATTTGTAGGGAAAACAATGTGAAAACCTAAAGCTTATTATTAAGAACATTTTCGGTCTTAGAATATTTAATTAAAAATAAAATACTCTACTTAACCATCTTCTATTATTAACTTGCAAATATCGGAAAACACGACATATTACGATAACGCTCTTCTCAATATACCTAAAACAAAGTCTCCCCACCCTAAATCTACAATAGTTATACAATAATAATTAATTATATATTTCTAATTTTCCATCCGCGTTTCGACTATTTATTAGTCATTATCAAATGTACAAATTAAAATATATTAATCAAAAACTTTAGCACAACAGAAACTAGAACACATTTAAAATAAAATAAACTAACACGCGTGGGTGGTGACTGTTCTAAATAAGGCTCGATCGTCAACTGATTGATTTATCTGATCACTCGTCAAGGGTCTACGGTGACGAGAAAGGGGTGCTTTTTTATTATTTTGCTAGTCTTAGTGTGTATATTGTAGTGTGCTGGATTGATATCTATGTTATTAATTAAATCAAATATTTTCTGGGAATACAACTATAACTTATAGTTAGGTAGATGGTCGGGATGGGATTTTATAAATTTTTTATGTATGGAATTTTTCTATTGCAATTTATTAAAATAGCTTTACTGCAGTGATGTAGAAATAGTAGATATTTTTCTTAAAGATTTATTTTAGATTTTTATATCTTAAAATTACCCTTAAAATGAACCTCTTTAAAAAGAACAACCAAACAAGAAAATATAATTAAAACACCGTAATGTATACATGTTTAAATTACTTATTTGGAATGAATATGAAAACTCAAAGTTTATTATTATAAAATTTATCATGAGTACACCTTTACATAGGTCTACTAAAAAGAGAAACAAAATCAATTGAAATCTCCTAAATTTATTCCAACACCGTTAAAATATTTACTTGGTGTTTTTAATTCAAATGATATATTTATGTTGAATGGGCCTTAGGTAAAGTTTCAGCCTAATAAAGTATCAGAGAGATATTTAGATTTGGTTTGAGACAAACTATAATGTATAATATAACGTTAAAAAAAAAATATGATTAACTTATAATATCAAGTTTACCACTTTTTAAGAGGAAATACTGAGCTCACACTTTTCGTTCCAAATGTAAATTACAAATCTGGAATACTATAAAGTAGTTAAACATAATTACATTTCGAAACTTCGAAGTAACAGGGTAGTTTATGAGCAGACAAAAGATCATTAGAAGGTGCAAATTGATAAATCCAAGTGAATATGAATTCACAAACATTATTATTACAAACATTAAATTCTCTAAATCTAACCTTTTAGTTTGTATACATCTATTAAAGTATTTATAATTTTATGGTGTGGACCGCTTTATCACTCACCTGGAAAAACTAAGGCATATAGTGTTTTAAAATTAACAAAATTTAAGTTTGTAAACTTGGCATAGTTGACCATTCTACTGTAATGTTAATATTCAAACATAAAATACATAAATCCTATGTTAGACATTGTTTAAATATTACCTTTAATACCATAAAGTATTTTAAAATTGTATGAGAGATAGAAGGGGTTTATTTTAGAAACACGTTAATCTGCGGTCTAGTTACTATTGTGAAATTACTGACCTGTTTAAATAGACCCCTGATCATCTGCTATCCTCTCCCTCTACTTTTTCCAAAATTCAACCCCTCCATTAGACCCAATACAAACACAATCTACCAATACATGTTATTAATACAAAAAGATTTCTGCTCCAACCTTAAAGAGTTCAACTTCGTTCTAATGGACAATACTGCGCCGAATCTATCTGATATGTTGTGACTGTTATACTTGGGAGACCGGAATGGAAGGTTTTCATGCAAACCAAAACGTTGTATGTGCTGTGACATTTCATAATACTTGTATAAGTCACTCACCAAACTCGTACAGTACAATCTACACAACATTTACGATCGCTGCTGAAAAATAAAATAAGTACTTGCATTTCCACCTTTGACCATCATTACTAAACATTAGAGCTCGGGAAATCATGGCATCATTGCAAGATAAATAATTGCAAAATGTCACGATTAGACTTGGTGGGTTCTATCTGGTAATGTCATTTAAATTTTTTGGATAAACTCATGCTGGAAATTGCCTTTAAGAATTACATAGTACAATTTGTATCAACAATTCCGTAGATAAAATGCTAGATGGACATGCAGTTCTTGCTAATATGTTCGTTTAGAAAGCTTTGGCAAACATTATATTGTCGAGATGTAAAATCTCGAAAGAAGAGTAATAAAGAGTATGTTTAGTCATGATGAATATTTAAACCAACAAATTGAACTACAACACTAATAACAACAATAACAAGCTGGATTCTCTTACTAAACTAAATTTCAATACACTTTTCCTTTCTTTCAAAACTGTAAAAAAAACAAAAAAAAAACAAACGTAATAAAATACTGAAAACTTAAGGTAAAACCTATGGATTTACGATAAAAAGCTCCTTTGAAAAAACTTAAAATATTCTCGAAATCGGTTACCTCTATAGTGCAATACGTCTTGATATAAAACTTGCAATTTAACCAAAGAAAAGTAAATAAAGGTCGCAAACTAGATACAAAATTAACCGCAACTAATCTCAGAAAAAAATTTCCACAGATGATTTTAAAATAGCGTCAGCAGTTGTTTTAATATTTTAGGGATTCAAATTTTTATTGTTTTCGCAAAACTTTTCCAGAATAAGTTTTTTACTGTTTGATTGTGCCAAAATGCAAGTTTCCTGTTAATCGAGAAAAGCAATACAAAGAGTTTAAATAATGTCCTTAATGTCCTACAAGATCATCACTGCGTTGAATGGGTTTGATTGTGGCGTTGTTATTATCTAAATCTCTGAAATTTGTTTAAAACAATTTGGAAAGTATGATGACTGATGTGGATATGATAGGATTGTGTAGCACTAACAGATTCTTTAATTCCCAAGAAAAGTTTTACAAAGTAGCGATGATATTAAAGTGAATGAAATTAATCGGCAACTCTATAATGTTTTAAGTATTTTTTTAAGCTATGGCAAGGCAATCATGACAAATTACTGTAGCTTTAAAAGAAATAGCAGTTTTTCGATGGATACATTTTAGCGTTGGAGGTCTGAAGACATGTGTAGTCAGTCAGGCCAATGCAGCGATTCAAATACAGTAAGGGGCATTTACAGCATTTGACGATCATACAGATTATTGTTCATGAAGGTTTCAAACCAACAAAAAAAATATCTAAATTTGAAAACGTTAGATAATATCTAACTAGTATTATAACATTTTAAAGATCATAAAGAAGGATGTGATTTAACATTTATATGTTTTATTGCTAAGGGGTCAGGAGAAAAATTCACTAATACCAAAATATGATATATGATAAAATGTAGGTTTATTTAGGTGTATTGATTATAGTAAAAACGGATTCAAATATTAGAAATTTGGACAGTTATGAAAAGTTATATTATCTACCTTTAGATGGTTTTTCGTATGTTTAGTAAACATGAAAATACAAAATCTATTTACATTAAGAAACTGTCAAATATTCATAATAACTTAATATAAATAAGGATATTGTATCTCTGTTCATACATAATTTAAAGAAGTCATTTTTTTACACTATTTGAAAAGATATGAAGACATTATGCTCCCTGACAATAGAAATGTTTTGAGTCATATTTATTGTATATTAAATTTTTCAGGACAAATACAATTTAGTAAGTGTTAAAAAAGTAAACATGTCAAGAGAAAATCAAAATAGATTTGTTTATTAAAATACACAAAACTACTATTGTTAACTGTGGTTGTCCCTAAAATAAGTGTAGATTGACTTTGTTTTTGAAATTTTAGTATTCCATTAAACAGCCTGCATCAGGTTGTTCTTAAGTCGCAGCATTGTATAATAGGTAAATCTAAAGAAAGCAACACTAATGTGTATAGTTAGTCATATTTCTATGAAAATGGTTTAAAATATTCATATTTTAAATAATACAGTTTTGGGTAAATATGAATTATAATAGGCAATGTTATTCAATACATGATAATTATTTCGAGTTAATACAGAAGGTTATAAAGGGCGTTGTGTGCCTGAATTCATTCATAAATTAAAACTAAAACATAGTTATATTATTTTATAATGTCTTTTCCTTGTAAATATAACTTGTTGCTTAGCATTTTTTCTCTTTGATTTCTAACCAATTTCTGAATTAAATATGAACAAACACTGACTTTGAAATAATGTAAAAAAAATTAACTTCTGTAACCAAATTACTGATATTATTTTAATTATTAAATGTTGAGTTTTCCTCAATTAATGGAACTTTAATTTTATACGTTCTGAAAGTTGTATTTCTTTTAAATCTGAATACTAATTGAAACAAGTAAATTCATTTACTTCGATCTAATAATATTATACGAATTAAAAACAATCTATAATTTTAAATAATATTATTGATCCAGCCTTGTGTTATTAGTTTTTGCATTTTCATCAGCAACCCTGTGGCAAATGTGGCTTGTTTTAGACATTGGAGAAATACGTTTTAAAGCCGAAATTTAAATTAACGTTTGTCTGCACACCTGGGCCTAAGGCTTTATCATGGCACATTAAAGTGTTCCCTTATTCCGTTGTTATTTTTGTGACGTTACTCAACTTCAAACCTTAGTAACAGAAAGTCAAAATGAGATTTGAATATGCCGTAGAACCAGGTAAAGGTTCTTATCTAGTTTTAAAAATGTACATTAAATTATACTGATACAACTAAAACAAACACTCGACATTGCAACATAATTATTTACTATTTCGAATTAATTCAATATTTTAAATATTAAATAAAATGTCGGTGTTTTATTTTAAGTAAGTTATTAACTTACTACGAATTCTGCAATATGTTAAACTGCAGTTGTAATTTATTATTTACTGCCTACAAAAGCAACTATCATCAGTTTTAAACTATACCAACATTGAATTAATAAAGCTTGACATATTTATTTAACAAATAGTTGTACTTTGCATACCCTATAATGGCACCCCTAATCCAGTTTGCAACAGTTGGACAACACAAATGTGTAGGTTGAAGCTTAGTGGGGTGTCCGAACGGTCAGAGGTGGTTCAGAAATGGGATAATGCCTACAATCTCATTTGCAGTTTTGAACATTCCGGATTTACTTGTGTTTAGTAGAGGTCAGAAAAATGTACATAATTTGTATAGAACACAGTTTATTACATTTAATATGACTGTTGATTGTTGAGAATAATATAATATACTTAAATATACTAATGGTTCATACTTATTTGTGGTAGCCTAACTGTTTATAAATGTATGTATTTACCTTTACGATCTGTCGTACAATCCTGGTTTTTCGTCGTTTTTAAATGACGGCCGTTTCTACTTTTTTATTCAGTCATTTTCAAATTCAAGCTGATCGCACACGGGAACTTTGTCACAAATAAAAACATATAAACACTTATACATAAATGAAAATTAATGTACATCACAAAACTATAAAGATTAAAAACATATTTGAACTGCAGCATAAGATATTCGACACATGTTATGTTACCGTGTCGAAGTCGCACTGTCGGATGTTAGTGGTTTTACGTTACCGTATTCGGACAGCGCTGTTGGTCGGTCATATTCAACTTGGAACACAGCTCCTGTAGAATATCAAAAAGTGTGTGTGGCTGGAATTGAGACTTGCCGTTCAATAAAATATCAGGGGCTAATTTTTGTTGTTTATAGATCTCGTACTCCTCTCTGGCGTTCATTACGGGTTCCTTTACTGCATTTCTGTATTATTTCCAAATTTGATTTTATGTCTGTATATCCGTGGTTGGGGCTTATGAGATGTTCGGCAAATTTAGAATGTTGTGATCTATTTGATTTGGATGCTGGGAGGTGCTCTTTGAACAGTGTACGGAATGAACGTCCTGTTTGTCCTATGTACATTTTAGAGCAGCCATCGCATTTTATTTTATACATATGCCATTACCATCAAATGTATCAACATGTTTAGTTTTAGGTTGTCTTAGCAGTTGTCCGATGTTATGGGAAGTACGATGTGCGACGTGGTACCCTTGATTGAGGAAGATGTTCCGTATTGAGAATTAATTCTAAAGTTCTGTTGAATTCCATTGTCACATACTTTATTTTTGGAGATCAGGTTCGTTCAATCTTCATTTAGTTTGTTTCTTGATTTGTTTTTTAATGGGTGAATCTACTGTATGGCTCTCGTAACCATTGGATTTGGCTATAAATATAATTCTTTTTAATTCACGGTTATAGTTGTCAATGCCCATGACTATGTTGTTTAGTCTGTACGCAAAGCTATTGTAGGCGGCGAGTTTGGATGTGGCGTGGATATTGTGGTTGGTTTGGCTGGGCTTTCTGTAAATTTTGAATATGTGCTTGTTATGCGATTTCATTATTGTGTGGTCTAAATAAGTCAAGCTTTGGTTTGATTCAATTTCCTGTGTGGACTGTAAAGGTTGGGATGTAAAGAATTTAAATAATTCAACATTATACTAATTGGTCTAGTAGTACCGTTAAATAATATATAATAATAATAATATGAGTAGTAACACCGTATTTTGTTCGAAGTTCTTGTTAAATGGTGCCATTATATGAATGGTTTCAATAATGTTCAAAAATATTTCAGCCATTATGCCGGAAAGTGTAATTGCTCAATGTAAAATTTTTCGTTAAAGCAAAAATAGTTTTTGGTTACAAAAACGTTTAGTAAATGTATTAGTTCGTTGATAAAGTTTCACCTATGGTTATGTTTGCATAAATATTGCCAATATCAAATGATATTAATGTGGAGTTTCTGGGTATGTTAACATCTTTTATTTTGTCTATAAG